>BPLQ01008509.1:0-37500 GCA_021605075.1 Caerostris darwini | reverse complement strand
TTTACGAAAGAAAAGACTACATACTAAACGCAGTCGGAGTAATGATCTTTCGCTGTCATACCTGAAATATGGATTCCCTGATGTGGTGCGTCGCAGATATGTAATTGATCGAACAGAACTCGAGCAGAAAAGATGCCCGCTAATCCAGAAGAATAAATCCCCTTATTTCTTCTGTTTCTGACGGCCCGAATCCTTTAAGGAAAATTAATTGCTCGGTCCGACTTAATTCGGAAGAACCCGACGAAAACGCCCAAAAATTTGATTTTATTTCCTGCTGACTAATTTGTTTTTCTTCTCTATTGTGAAGAAGTCGCAGTCCGAGAGATTTGCGACCTATTCGATTTATTGTCTCTCGACCTAATTGGATTTGCACGACAGGAGATCTCTTTTCCTCCTACACGGACGCGAGCGAGGGAATTAGAAAAGTTAGTTGTAATCCACTTCAGGGAGATGTTGAGATTAAAGAAGAGATTTTAAAATACTTTTTATTTTATTAAGTACTTAGCACTGTATAAAAAATTCCGATAGTAATTATGCGAATTATAACTGAAATGTTTATATTTTGGTTTTAGGTTGAATCCAAATGAAAAATTAAAAAAAAAATATTTTGAATACTGTTTATACTTTTAATGAAAACTCAAAATTTAATTATTTACAATGTATTAAATTAAACATGAATGACAAACAAAATGAATTTTTATTAAATTTTCCTATTTTTAAAATTAAAATTTTCGTGTAACTGAAAATTCTTAATTATTCTGACTTTGTTTAAACTTATTTGCAAACGTGTTTTTAAATTTATGTTCTTAATTGAGGATTAAGAAGAAAAAAAAACAAAAAGAATTTAAAAAGAAACAAGTAATTTAAAAAAATATTTTTAAGTCAATTCCTACTTTTTTTTCATTATATTGCAGAAAGTCCTTTATAAATAATTTTCATTCATTTTTTTAAGTTTATCTGGCGCCATCTATTGATAGATATATTTGCAATTTAAATCTGAAAAAAAACTAAAATGAATTAATTAAATTTAATTACCGAATAAGTATTTGAAAAAACTGTATTAACATCAGGTGTCATCCACTACAAGTTAAAAAAAAATGTATTTGAACATGAGTGGATGAATAAAAAGTATTTTATTAACGATTGAAAATTTGAACAAGATATATATAGGGAGAGTGTCAGCTAATAGAAAGAATTGAAAAAAAGTTTGAAAAACATATATTTGAATAATTTAATTAATAACAATGTATTAATTAACCTAATTTTATTTGCACGACAGTAGATGTCTTTTCCTACAAGGACTCATGCGAGGGAATTGCAAAAGTTATCTGTCATCCACTTCATGAAGGTGTTGGGATCAAAGGAGAGATTTTAAAATACTTTTTATTCAATTCCTACTATTAGTTCACACGCTCCCTATATATATCTTGGTTAAATTTTTAATCGTTAATAAAATACTTTTTATTCATCCACTTAAGTTCAAATACATTTTTGAATTGAACTTGTTATGGGTGACACTTGATGTTAATACAGTTTTTTTCAAATATTAAGTCATTAAGTAAATTTAATTAATTAATTTTAGTTTTTTTCAGATTTAAGTTGCATGTATCTACCAATAGATGGCACCAGATATATGAGGACAATTTAAATTTTATTTATGAAGGACTTTCTGTAATATAGTGGAAAAAAAGTAGGAATTTACTTTAATTTTTTTTTTTTTTTTTATATTATTTCTTTTATTAAGTACTTAACATTGTTTAAAAACCCGATGGCAAGCTATGTGAATTATAACTGAAATGTTTTGGTTTTAGGTTGAACCCAAAAGAAAAGTTAAAAAAATATATATTTTGAATAATGAAAACGCAAAGCTTAATTAATAACAATGTATTAAATTACACTTGAATGACAAACAAAATTTTCATGGTTTTAAAATTAAATTTTCATGTTACTGAAAATTCTTAATTATTCTTTGTTTAAGCTTATATGCAAAAGTGCTTTTAAATTTATGTTCTTAATTAAGGATTATTTTGCAAAAAGAAAAAAAAATATATACTCTTTTTTTTTTTTAATTTGAAATATAAATGGAAAAAAAATGCCTTACTTTACAAAAAAGGATTATAAATATTTTTCACTTGATTAATGAGCTAAATAAAAGTAATTTGAAATTTCTTTATTAAAGGAGCATTAATTTCTTTTTATATATACTAAAATATATTAGCATTCTAAAAATTAATATTTTAATATAATAATATATTTTTACTCAATAATAATAATATAAATAAATGTTGTTTCCAACTACTGGGTATTTAATTCAAAGTCATTCACTAATAGAACGTCAGCTATTTAGAAAATTCAGCGTACTTCAGTAAATTATCTTAGACTAGCATACGGATTTGGACTCCTCCTCAGTCCAAATGAAAGGTTTGATTTGTCGCTTTACGGTCCTTTCGTGCTCACTTTAGGCTGATTAGACCGGGACCTATAATTTAACGTGGATTCTGTATGACTAACAAACATTCATGCCACCACCAGTATTCGAACCTGAAGCCAAATGAAAAGACATTACGGCCTACAGATTTTTTGCGTCCATCTTTGGGATTGATATGAAGCTTTCGGTGCAGCTTATCTTGTTGAGTTTTAAACCCTGCCCTCAATATCAAAATTCCGGGGGCCTGATGGCTGAATGGCTATCGCACTTCCGTTCGGTACCACAGGCTTCGGGTTCGAGTTCCGGCGGTGCCATTTATGTTTGTAGTGGTTCGGAATCCACTTTAAGCCGTCGGTCCCGGTCTCATATGATCGTAGAGCATTACAGAGCCCAATCAGACTTCTCAGCCACATCATTCTCGAACTGTAAAGAGGCAACTCAGCTCTAGGCACAGTGATGTGGTGTGGTGTGGTGTGGTGTGGTGTGGTATAGTAGTAGTAGTACTGGAATTCCAACACGCTATTTGTCAAGTTGTTCCGGTATTAAAATAATTAAATTAATAATACACTGACATAATGCTATTTTAAGAAAATAACGAGTAAGAATACCCAAAATTTAGTATTAATATTCACCATTAATTATATATAGTAATTTACCTATCATAATATCAACAAATGATATATGGATAGATTTTTTATCTTCTAATTAGCCAATGTTACTAAAATATACTTATGGATACACGAACATTTGCTAAATAATCATTTACAGGCATACCAAAATTCGAGTACCAGAACCAAATAAGTTCTTAAACGACAAAATCAAATTCGAATCGTAGAAAAATACAAAACTTAACACAAACACCTTAAAACGATTATACTAATGAGCCTATTTCCTTCTCTTTAATAATTCATACAATGTTTTAACTCAGAAGCCTTCATAATCATAAATTAAACGACTACAATCCTGTCTCCAATCCCTTTGTTTCCTGGCACTAATATCAGTTATGAATTTGAAGAAAGGAAAAAAAGCAACTTCCAAACGAGCTTAGCACTCGATACATCGTAGCGCCATCAACTCGCGTGCCATTACCGTTTCTGAAAATCTAGAAAAATTCTCCAGATTACGCTGTTAATTTGCCCGCTATTTAGTCCTTCAAAAAAATTAATCAAAATATGAAAATAAGCAGTAATAATACGCAAACTTTAGTATTAATATTCACCATTAATTATATAATTTATCAATCATATTATCAACAAATAATATATGGATTATTTTTTTTTTGTCTTCCAGTTTGCCAGTATTACTAAAATATACTTATGAATACATCAACGTTTTCTAAATAATCATTTATATGCATACCAAAAATCGAATACCAGAACCAAATAAATTCTTAAACGACTAAATCAAATTCTAATTGTAAACATACATAATACCAAAACCAAATTAGTTCTTAAACGATTAAATCAAATTCTAATTGTAGACATACATCATAAAAATCGAATACCAAAACCAAATAAGTTCTTAAACGACTAAATCAAATTCTACTTGTAGAGATACATCATACCAAAAATCTAATACCAAAACCAAATAAATTCTTAAAAGACTAAATCAAATTCTGATTGTAAATATACATCACATACCAAAAATCTAATACCAAAACCAAATAAATTCTTTAACGTTTTAATCAAATACAAACTGTAGAAAAATACAAAACATAACACAAACACCTTAAACGATTACACTAATGAGCCCATTTCATTCTCTTCAATAATTCATACAATGTTTTAACTCAGAAGCTTCATAATCATAAATTAAACGACTACAATCCTGTCTCCAATCCCTTTGTTTCCTGGTACTAATATCACTTACAAATCTGAAGAAAGAAAAAAAAAAAGCAACTTCCAAACGAGCTTAGCACTCGACACATCGTAGCGCCATCAACTCGCGTGCCATTACCGTTCTAGAAATCTAGAAAAATTCTCCAGATTACGCTGTTAATTTGCCCGCTATTTAGTCCTTCAAAAACTGGAGACAAAGGATTCCTAGAGCTCTTGAAACATCTGTTGACCTGAACGCAGAACACAGAGCCATAAATGAACGCCAGGGACGAAAAAGTGGTTTTTCAGTCTTCTTCAACAACCCAACTCCACCAAGAGATACTCGAGGCGTTTAATGCGTCGTCATGGGAACAGAGTTGAGATGTTTTGCTGCTGCTTCATAGTCCATGAAAAGCCCAGACTGGATTTCTCCCCTTGCACATTAGCACGTATTAAATGCATCTTTCGTGACCTAATGGTTAGAGAATGGTGGATGTAACAGATGGGACTACCGTGACTGTTTGCGGTTTAGAACGGTTCAGAACCTTGGGTTGAGTTGTTCTTTTTTTTGGTTAACGACGTGCAGGGAAAAGTAGTTGAAAGATTCGATTCTGGGAAAGTTTGATTAGGTCGGAATATCAGATTTTCTCTACCTCCATCTTCTTTTTCGATTTAAGGTAATAACATTTGTGTTAAAGTTTGGAAATGTTTCTTAAAGAGAACTCTAGTGCTGATACTTTGGTAAAAATCAATGTGAGAGACTATGTTACAGAAAATCTCCTTAGGATGAAAAAGAAAAGGAAATACTGAAGTACTTAGAGGTGTTCATTCAATTTTTGAATAAAAAACTTTACTATATTTATTAAAAATACTATTTCGATTTTAATTAGAGCATTTAACATTAGAAAATTCTAATAATTACGCTGTTATGACATTCATGGTAAATATGAAGAATGGAAATTATTATTTTCTAAAGATTTTGGTACCAATCTAACAAAATATCTCTCATCTCTTCCATAAGTTATAATATTACATTATTTTCATAAAGCATTTTAAGTGAAATTAATTTTGAAAATATCCATATTGAAAAATGAGTCATAAGGCAAAGCTTTATTTTTTAAAATGAAATGAATATCAAACAATTTTTAAGAGTTAAATTTAATCTAATATATAAAATGTAATTATTACAATGTATTCAAATTTTCCATATAATGTTTTTAAATGTGCAAGCAGTTTCATAAATTTCAATGATTTTTGTGGGAATTCATTATGTGCAAAAAACAAAAAAAAAAAATTTAGAAAATAAATGAAGAATTAAAAATATTTACATCTTAATTTAATCCCCTTTGAATCCTATTCTTGACAGATAATTACTAAATTTTTTTTAACTTTTTGATATTAATTATAAATTAATTTCTGTTGGGTGACCACAATGCTTATCTTAATAGCTTAATAATAAGACATTGTTTCCTTTATGTTTAATGTTTTTATACTAATGAATCAAACTTCTTAGTAGGATTTATGAATTTTTGGGTAGCAATCAGTATCTATAAAGATTTTTTTTAACTATGTTGAGATGTTAAATTAAGAGATAGTTATTATCTTTTTAACATCACAAAAAATATTACTTCATTACGAAGATCACTAATCCGTTAAAGACATGATAATGATAATAAATATCATTAAAACAATAATTCACGATATGCTATAGCATGAACTGTTTTACAATCAGGAAGAGATAGTAACATTCTTACCAAAAATATAGATTTTCCAATTCTTATTTTTTGGAATCAATATCTTACGATATCTAAATGCAAATATTCTATCGTAATTGAAGTCAAGTTACGATATCAAACTCTCTAATAAAAAAAAATTATATTGTAATAAAAATGTGTATGTCTAGTATAAATAATACAAATATTAATAATCCAAAGTCCAAATATTAATAATATCTATATTCTCCCTTGTTTAATTTTTAACAACAAAAATCCATTTAAATGACATAAAATTAAAAGGAGTTACTACTAGCGTAGTAAATAGTAAACACACAATTTTAAAAAAAATTTCATTGTTTTTTTTATTTTACCTCTACATTTAGATTCTAGTTTTCAAGATTTTTAATCATTTTCCTTAAAAAAAACATAAATATTACTTAGTTACTTAAAAACGTAAAAAAAATCGACTCTTTTGAATTTTCTTTCATTTGTGTTCTTTATCCATGAGTGAAAACAGATTCTTCTGCTTTCACTTTAGAACTTTAACCCATTTTCTAAAATGTGTAACACCTGAATTTCATAAAGGATTTCAACAAAAACAAAACGAGTTCTGTGGCTTTATTTCATTATATGTAGTGTTCCTCGCAAAAGAAATGAAATCATTGCACTATCTCAAAATAAAAGTATATATAAAAACAAAAATAAATATATCTTTTCTATCCGGATAATTTTTAAGGTATCTTCCTTAAAATAGCTTTCTGAAATTGGCTTGCAGAAATAGCACAACATTGCAATAAATAAAATTTTCCTTAACTTTAAATGTAAAAAATTTTTCTTTTATTTAGATAAAACAGATGTTAATGTTTAAATCTTTAAAAAGCAATTATGCTATTTTGGGGTTCAAGTAGGAAAAATAAAGGTGTGAATATCCATATGAGGCCTGATAGTTGGGTTTCTAGCTCTCTGGCGCTCGGTGCCACAGGTTTCGAGTCCCAGGGGTGCAATGAATGTTTGTAGTGGTTCAGAATCCACTTTAAACCGTAGGTTTTTGTCTAATATGACTGTAGAGCTTTGGACGTAAGGCTGACAACCCTACCCCATAAAGAGAAAACATTTCGTGTCCCAAAATCTGTCAGTAGGCGGACAGTCTTGGCCCATCATGAAACTGCTGCTCCAATGAAAAAGAATACCTGTATATTATCACCAAGATGTTTGCACCCATTTTGTGCCACTACAGATTTTTTAACTAATCAGACATCTATTTATGGTGCATCCTGAAAACGATGAATTTGCCACAAATTTTCCATTCTAGCAATGAGTAACCTTAAGTCCAAATGATATATATTTGAAAGAATTTTTTGATTTTCATACTATTAATATGTTTTGAAAAAAAAAAATTCAAATGGTTAAAATTTCATCAAATATTAAATATTAATATACCTCCTCATTATAATGTATCCCCATTATATTTATGGGGATACATTATAATGATTTTGACATTATATTTATTTCTCCTGTAATATGAAATATTAATTCATATTACAGGAGATACATGATATACAGGAGATTACAGGATATAATTATAATATCAAGAACTAAAAATCTAATTTGTTTAAAAATTAAAGCCAGTTCTCTGTCAATGACTATTTCTTAAAAAATGCGTAGTTAGTAGTAGTAGTAATAATTTATTTCATATTATTTCTATAGACCATCTTAAATAATGATGATTTTGCTGCATGTCTGACGTTGAATAAAGTCAAGTCAAAACAAAATGCCTAGCATTTAAAAGCAAAACACACACACACATATATATATATATATATATATATTTTATGCGTGTGTGTGCTTTATGATTATATGTATATAATCATATTCAAAGACATTAAAAAACACCATTATTAATGCTGCAAATAGATGCAATAGCTTAAGAAAAATTTATAAATTATCTTTAATGTAAGTTTAATAGCCAGTATGTGTTTGAAAGCTGTAACTCGCATTTTACTGATTACGGTAATTTATTTCTACGTAGTTAAGCAATATCAATCCCATTTACATAATTACCCTTATATTTGGAGCTTAAAAATTACCATTCCACAAATAGCTATGTTATAAAAAGTTTATTTTTAGTTTGCTTATTTGATGAATTAACAACATATTTTGAACTTTTTAATTACCAGGCATTTAACCAAAAACGACTTGGGTATTTAACATTAAACTGCCCTTATTAATAAAACAACTTACTAACAAATCTTTAAAATGTACTTTAAAGAGTAAATTAAATTTAAATTTAATTTTTAATTGAAATTTAATTTTGAGCTTAAAAATTACCATTCCACAAATAGTTATGTTATAAAAAGTTTATTTTTAGTTTATGTGTTGAATTAACAGCATATTTTCTACTTTTTAATCAATATGCATTTAATTAAAAAACGACTTGGGTATTTCATATTAAACTGCCCTTATTAATAAGATTTAGTCTATAAAAATTAGTTTAAGAAGGAAATTTAATTCAAGATTCAAATATTTGATAATTTTAAAGTCCAAAAATACTTCTCTCTCAATATCTCTAAATTATCACACATTAACATAAATAAAAAGCAATCATCAATTTATATATATGACATTACGGATGTGGTAATCAATTTAAATTTGTAGGAGGAACAGTAAAGTCAATGTAAATCAAATACACATTCATCTAATTGTTCATGATTAGCGACTGAAAGGATTCAAATTACACACACTCTAAAACTTTGATACTTTAATGAAAGATTTCACTTAATTAAGCTTTCTAGTCAAGGCATTTCCTAAGTCACTCTGTCATTAAGGCAGCATTTTAAGCGGATGTGCAATCAAACCCTATTATAAGCTAATTGCTAAGAGTTTGCTAATGAAACTAGCAATACATTCCTCTATTATCTTTTACTTTTCTAACTAATTCGATTTTTATAATAAAAGATGATCATATATTGAACTTCCTCAGTTGCGACTTTTTTTAATTTTAAGAGGTTTTTTTATAATTTTTGTTTGGTTACGTTTTATAGATTATGCAAGGTGTCTCAAAGACAAGGTTTTAGAAACTTCTGGAAGGGTAGATGGCAATTCGGAATTGCATTGCAATACAGGGTGGAAAGTACTGTAATGTACTCAGAAAACACCAGAAATTAAAGGTAATTACGTAAGTGAATATGTAGTTTATCAATCTATCTACTCAAATGCACGTACAAATTCAGGTCGTATTCGTCAGTATCCTCCAGACTCAGCAGCAAGATATCCCACCATGGAAGGTCCCTCTAACATGATTTGACCACAGAGCTTACAAATTCCCTTCTTATCTTCCCACTGACGTTAACCACTCACTCACTAACTAACCACTCATTAATTTATGATGATGATGTATAAGGGTAAGTTAGTGAGTGGATAGGTCATAGATATGAGGTTAGTCACTTTATGATGAAATACCACTTATGTTGAAATATAACTCATTAACTTATGTCCACTCACTAACTTATGAGGAATACTTCAACACACTCCTAAAGAGCCTAAAAAAGCTATGTTGAAAGAGTATGCCTCATAAGATATATTGTTGCTGCTGGATGTTGGATATTGTTGGATAATGTTGGATGTTGGATATTGGAATTATGTTAACATCGATTTCTAAAAGCAGAATTTCGTTGACGTAAAATTTTTAAAATCGAATATACGATTTTATATTGAAATCGATTATGGCGATTTATCGTCTAGGGCTATTGAAGGGTTGGATTTAATATATTAGTGGTAAAAACATAAGCAATGACTTTCTTTTGCCTATCAAGAGATTAATTGGGTAATATAAAGTTTAGAATAGAGGCACAGCCTCCTTAAAGAATGAATAAAATACAATAATACAAAAATGAATACAGAATGGAATAAAACAATAAAAGATTTTGTCGAAAAAGGAGCTTTGTTATTAATGTGTGCTTGCCTGAGAGGATGACAAGAAATTGATGACCTTCTTATCAGCAATGGCTGCTTGGCATCGTCTTATCCCACATGGATTGTCCCTCGAACTTGAGTTAACCACATAGCTCTCGTATTAAAAGAACCTTTTTACATAACCATGTGATAAGGAGTCTAAAAAGATTATGTTGAATGTATGCCTCATATATCGCTGCTTGTACAACGTGGTCAACTCCAAAGAAGTTATCTTTCTTGTAAAAACGATGTGCAACACATTCATTATACTCCTTAGCTTTGCATGCTAGAAGTGCATTGATTAACTCCATGTTCATCTAATCACTCATCCTACTACCAATGCGTGTGAAATGAAGTCTCTCTTATTACAGGAACTCCCGAGCACATCATCTTCTGCGTGTTATATTATTGTGATTCCGAATCGTCAAGATATACTCTACTCCTCGTAGAAGTTTGGGATTCTGATATATTCTATTATTTGAACTCTTTATACCGATAGCAATTTAGCAAGCCTGGAAATTCAATACAAAAAATATGTGGCAAATACGCCTGGATGGTAAAATACAAATGAAAAACATTAATACATACAGATATGTACAGGTATGATTGTAGAAAAGCGATGCAGAGTAAAGAATCCAGTTGTTTCATGTCAAATAATAATTAATCCCACTTAATTTATTATTCCTACGAAACAAAGAATATAAACTCATTAAAGAAATAACCATTTTTTAAGAGCAGTTTTTATAATTGTAATTTTCAATGGTTATTTTTTTTTCTCTTATGATATTCCCAATTATATTTTCCTATTCTTAATTTGCAAATTCATTTGACACATACCCTGATTGTTTTGAGATGCATCTCATCATAGTGCATTGTTATTTATGTGCATCAGGTCTGATTTTCTAATTTAAGTTAGGTTCGGTTTGGTTTGTTACTCTACGGCCATTTTGTTCACACTTTGGAATAATTAGACCGGGACCTATAGATTAACATGGATTTCGAAACACTAACAAATATCCATGCCAACGCCAGGATGAACAAACCTGAAGACTGTGGTACCAACAGCCAGTATGTCATCCATTTGCCCATCAGGTCGCTCTAATTTAAATTAGAGAAAAAAATATTTTTTATGAAACCAATATGCTAGACTTGAATGAAATTTTTCCTTAAGGTAAAAATTCTTACAAAAGGATATTATCATCTCCTACCATCCTAGGAAATAATATTGAATTGAAAAATTCGTGAATTCTTAGGAGTGTAGTGCAGTATTGAAAAAAAAACAATTAGTAAAATAAAAAAATAATGAAAATTTTGATGAAATAATAATATTAAGTAAAAGGAATTCCGGTTAATTAATAACGTTTACACCTTGAATTAAAAAGTGCAAATTCCATGATTTTTTTTTTATGCAAAACATTAAATCAAAATATGCAAAATTACTTCTAAAATTATTAAAAGTGTCCTATTATATTTCTCTTTTATATTCAATTTTCATAATTGCTAAAGGTTTTCGTGACTTTTCGAAACATTCATTCATTAAAAGTAATAATTAATAGTTTTTATCGAACACAATTATCGTAAAAATTACGATTAATTATTTTACTTAAATGTAATTAGTTTCATTTAGACAATGCAATTACATCACATTTCTTTTAATTAAATAATTTGTGATGGAGAAATAATTATTTTTCTTTCGTTATTAAATTCTATTGAATAAGAATAAGAAAAGATTCTGTATATAGCATAAAAGTATTTGAAAAAATATATAAAAGAATGAGTTACTATTTCATAGAAAACAATAAGGAAAAGAATTCTTATATAACTTTTTGAGAAAATAATAAATGAAATGATAAAGATATAAAAACAAATAGAGTAATTCAAAACATAATATTTTCTCTTTTTTACTGCAGAAATCATTAGTGATAACAAAGCAAATTAGAAATCGTTAGTGACAATAAACCTTTTATAATTGGACGTTGTAAATTGTAATTATCACAATATGGAAAGTTTATATAAAAGATCTCAAATACTTGGCGCCAACTGAAGAAAAATCTGTCTCATATCAAATGAAATCTACTAATTTAAAGATAGTCATTAAGTAAAAAGTTTGGAAATAATGCTCTTTCATAAATAAGAAAACATTTCGTAATATAAAAAGTAATTTTATATAGATCATTGTTTGCAGGTAAAGAAGTCTTAATAGCTGAAATAATAAACGTTTTTTAAAATAAAAATTAGAAATGTAGATTTTTTTGTTTAATAAAATTAAATATTCATTTGCCTTATCATTTTCTATGTAATTAAAATTTTAAAATATAAATAAAAGGATAAAATAAGAATTGTAATGCATTTAGAAAATTTATGATTTCAGCATTCTATTTTAACTGATCTCGTAATGAGTTTTAATGATTATGATGAGTTTTATGATATACACCAAATGATTGTATATTCTCTTAGTTGGAAATAGACTATTGATACCATTGTATATTCTCTTGGTTAGAAGAGATTAAAAGGATTAGAATTTTCTAGGTTTTCGATAATTTGACAAAATTCCTGATGGTAATGCCAGGAAGTCTTTCTGAACATTTATCTCTTCCTTCCTGCCCATTCATCTTCAAGTAATAAGCCTTATGGAGATAAATTCAAAAGGCCTCTTGAGGCAAATTCGTTTTCTCTATGAACTTGCAACTTTATGGCATTTATAAAATGTTGCAATCAATTAATAGAGATATGCAATAAAATTACAATACTACTTAATTACTGAAATTGAAAAATAACTAAACAGTTTTACGCATATCGGATGTTAATTAATGCATTCAGTGGCCTAAGCAAGTACGTACAGTAAGGTTGTTCTGACCTAAAGCCACCCACTAACGTTCGCAGTAATAACTTTCTAGTGAAAATTCGACTATTTTCTCTCTTTACAGAAAAACTCCTAAACTTTAATGATCTGAAAATGTATGAGTGCTCTGCAGAGAAACTAACTAAAGTAACTATCAAGCAGAAAGTTTGTGTTCATTTATTTTCTGTTTACCTCCTGGATACCGGAGTAGTTCAAATTTCCTTTCCAGACACCTTCTCTTGAAATAGCTTTGTTTTTATATATAGAATAAAAGTATATATATTATAAAAAAAAAAATAATTATTATAAAAGAATATATTGTAAAGAAATAAGCAGTCAGAAATAAGACAAGAAAAGCGATATTTCTGCTAAATATCGCTTTAAATTGAAAAGAGCGTTAGGTTTTGTAGAGCAATCAGTACAACATTGGAATTGCAAGAAGAAAATTCTTTTCAAATCATACAAACCACCGGTTCGCATACTTTTTTTTAAATTTCTTGTGTTGCAGTCTGTTAACATTTTGAAGAATCGCAGAGCTTTCACAACACCGAGTTAAACTAATTAGTAAATTTAAAACTGGATTAATTTAGTCCATTCTTTAATATGACATACTTTGAATGTTCTGTAATTATACGATTAGCATCATTTGGAAAATGAAATCTCACTAAGAAAAAAAATGTGATCATGCAACAGTTGAAAATAGGCAAAAATTTTAACTAAATATCCTTTTTGCTGTCACCTAAAACTGCTTTTTTGTTCCCTTAAAGATCCGTGGACCCAATTTGAGAGACGTTGAGACAGGCTGCGATTCTTATTTTATATCATGGTCAGAGAAGAGAAGTACAATGTTTTATAATAATTGTTGCTTTTAACAGTAACGATATTCCGAAATAAGAACAACGAAGTTAAATAAATATTGAATTCTAGAAGCTTGACAATAGCAACAAGAATAATCTAAAAATTAGAGATTCTGAGATAAAAAAAATGATACAAGGTTTTAATCGAACCATCCGAACAGTAAGCGGCATAATAATTAATTCTAACAATAGACTGCATGTAGTATTACAATTGAAAAAAATTAAAATTTTGAAAAAGTATTTCATTTAACCTTTCGCTGTCAGCTAGTATTTTATTACTAGTTGTATTTTTAGGTACATATTATAGGTTACTAATTTTATTATTAGGTATTATTTAAGATATGATTAGTTTTCTTATGTTCATTTGTTTGTTTATTAGTAATATTTTTACAAGATTAAGTCCTTTACATTTGCATGCTAAAAAATATAATTTTTAACCTCTTTGAAAAATAAATATACATATTTTTTTATTTTAAGTTATTCTATTTTAAAACGATTTAATTAATTATATTCATAGTTGATAAAAATTAGTTTAAAAAATTTGTGTTTGAACCTCGACAAGATATACTTGTATATCTTCCTAAATTAAAATTGCCACTATTGAAAGTTCAAACTTTCACAGAAAATATATCTAGTATCCTCGAAGTATTTTAAAACTAATTTTAAAATGGTGGAATATAAAAGTTTTACATAAATCAAGTGTGGCAACAGTGCCTAAAGACGGAAACAGAACGTGGTGAAAGAGAAAACGCACATAAAAATATGAAATGAAAACTTAGATCATAGGAATTACCCTCATTAATCATAAGAGTTGCGAATGAACTTTTGATCAAGTTTGTTACCGGGTGTCTTCTACTTTTTAATGAGAGTCATGCATTTGGATTTTTTTTTTTATCTTTCTTCAGTTCAGGTTGCAATTATTTCTCTATAGTCAAAATTTACTTCTAACATTCATTAATTTAAAAAGCTAGAAAAGAAAAGTGTGACAGAGGAGGAACTATTGAGCAGCAATTGTTATCGTTAAAATAATGTATTATATTTCATGGATGAATAATATAGAACATTTTATAATTTTTACAGTGCATCAGCAAATGAATCACGTTCTTTTAAAGTGTCGCAAGTCTATTTTATATTATAATAAGATAGTTTATATATGAAGATATTTAAAGGCTTGTGCTTTAATAGTTTGAAAAATATTGGTATCTATTAATGCGATCATTTTATAGTTTTTAAATGTTAAATTGATTTCAGTTTATATTGTGATCCTTCTTAAAATATTAATTAAAAGAAGTTTATACATTTGATGGACTACACCACTTTCAAAGTCAACAAAATGTGAAAAATCGTACATTTATGAAATATTTAATATGGGATTTCAATTGAATCAAACAAATTTTTGCATGAAATCTTAATTAAAAGTACCAAAAAATATAAATAAAAGGGCTTTATTTCAATATTTCTGCTGTTAGTGCTATTTTAATTACTTTAATTACAATTTTTATTATATGTTTCATTTTTAATTATCATTATGAGATTTTTATCATTATGAGTTTTTAAAAATAGTCATGATAAAATATAAATTACTAGATCCATCATATCGTTGAATTTTTCAGTTGTGATGGGCTGGTATAATATTTTCAAATTTTCGTAGACTTCCTCATCTAGTGGATGAATCTAATGCCTTAAACACCGCATTTTTATCAAATGAAGTTTCATACAGTATTGTATATGGTGCACAAACAGAAAACACTGCTAATACCATTTTAACTCTAGCTATGGAGTCCTCCTCTGACGAGAATTCAGAAGCAAACAACAAAACTCCAGTGAACGACCGGAAATTTTTATGTAATTAACAGTGTTGTCACACATATAAGAATGAAGTAGAGAAATTATGTAGTATAATATTTGAACTAAATATTCCGAAAAGTGAACTTACACCACTTTCAAAGTAATTATATTTGGCTCTCAACTGGAAGTATGAGCAATGTTTACATATTGTATTGAGCTTAAAAGCAATTTTTTTCAAACTTCATCATCAGAGTATCATAAGGCCAAATTTTTTTCGCAACAACTTGGCCATAAAATGGTCATTTATTAAAAATAAATTGTGAAAAAATTCTCTTTCAAATATAATATTTTAAATAATCCCAACAATGTTTATTTTTATTAAATGCTGGTTTCCACTGGACACTAAATATTTCTGCAGAATACCTCCTAATCAAAAGATTGGGCAAGAAAACAGGCTTCCGATAACATGACATTCTACAACGTGCAATTTTAGTAATATGTGAAAAAAAAAAAAGATTGTTATATTTTGAACAATCTTCTCAATGTTAAACGAGCAGTCGAACAATCGATTATTAACATAAGCATATCAAATACAACATTTATATTTAAATAATAGGGGCCTGAATGGCCGAGTGGCTAGCGCTCTGGCGCTCGGTACCACAGGTTTCGGGTTCGAGTCCCGGCGGTACCATGGTTGTTTGTAGTGGTTCGGAATCCACTTTAAGCCGTAGGTCCCGGTCTAATAGGATCTTAGAGCGTTGCGGGGGCATTGCTACTCCGCGTCCGTGGCTTATCTTCAAGTGACATGCGCTACCTGGGTAATGCAAAGGGAGTACTTCTGTGCAGCACTTGCCTTAAGGCATCTAAGACCACGCTGTCTGTGTTTTCCAGCTGCATTAGAAAGAAAAAAAATATTTAAATAATTGCTTCAAAACAAAAGGAATATCTATTCGCACCCAGTACTTTTGCTGCATTGAGGAAAAAAATCATATTAATTTAACATTTTTTTCGTTTTTAAGCATTTTATTAATATTTCATTGTTATTTTATCGTGATTTTTATTATTAATACTAGTATTGTTATATTTAAAACAAATTTTCTCAATATTAGCAGTCGACAATCGTTTAATAATGCAAGCATATTAAATACAACATATGTATTTAAATAATTGCTTCAAAATATAAGAAACATCCAATCTCACCCATTACTTTTGCTGCATTTCAGAAAATAAATCATACTTATTTAACAATTTTTATTATTTTTAAGCATTTTATTATTAATATTTCTTCGTTCGATTTAAAACCTTTTCTTTTAGGTATTTATTACAAAAATAAAATAGTTTTCTATTCAGTTTATCATTTCTTGCTTTTTGTTTGGGAATATTTATTTAAAAACGATTATAGATCTAGAGATAATTTGTCATCGCATTCCTTGATCTTTTATAAACTTGAATTAAAATAAACTTCATCGCTTACTTTGCGCGCATTAGTATTCAAGCTGAAACATATTTTCGTGAAAAACGTCCTCGGGATGAAAAAGGAATGCATAAAAATACATGGCGATTTATGTATGTGCCTGCTTGCATTTTCTGGCGTATTTGAAAAGGCTTAGATGTGTTGGAATGCGAGAAACTTGGAATTTGAATTCAAGTAAGAAGTATACATGACTAGATTATGCGAAATTTTTGCGAATCCTAGTAGCACATCATTGAAAGTGCTCCTGAGAAAACTGAAAAGAAAGTCATTTATCTTCTTACAAATAATGGAATTTTTTTCAAAATAATATTCTACAGATAAATATTAAAAAATATCCAAGTTCTTATATTGAAACTTAACAATATTCTTCTGCTGGCTGCAGAGTAAAATTTCTTTTTTAGATTCTTATATATGCTTACATATTAATGCATTAAATTATTCGCAATGCAATATAAAAATTATTAATTTTTTTTTAACTAGAATCTATCAGTAAACACAAATCTTATAAATATTTTTTCAAGTTTTCTTTTTTTTACCATAATAAATATCTGGAAAATATAATATATCAAAAGGCAGTTAAGTAATTGTCCGTCCTAAATATAATAATTTGTAAATTCCCTTTTATTTAAAATAAAACAAAGAATGATTTTGATTTTGCAATATATAATAAGTATTTGACATTATCTGCAATTTTTATACCTGCAGTTTTATAATAAGTATCTGACAAATATAAAATACCTAATTAATATCAATAGAATTCTATTAAAAAAGTAATTTAAGTTTATATAAAAATTAAAATGAAATGGCTCTTTATTGTCAACATTTAATAATATAAATTACTATTTATAAACCATAATGTTTTAGTTTATAAAATTTTATTCTTTATTCAAAGCACATTTAGATACTGAAATAAAATAAAACTTTTGTACACATTGATTGTGGCTTGATGGCTAGTAACTAGCGCTTGGTACCACAGGGTTCGAGTTCCAGTGGTGCTATGGATGTTTGTTGTGGTTCGGAATCCACTTTAAACCGTAGGTCCCTATCTAAAATGATCGTAGACAGACAAACCAGGGGCTTGGGCATAGGTCTAACAAACCTACCCCGTCAAAAGAAAAATAATGCCATGTTTCGAAATCTGCCAGTTGGCAGAAGGCCTAGGCCCACCATGAGCTATTGAGCTAAACATGATGGTGAGGACATATTGATTAAGAATATTTTTCTAGAAGATGATTTGAAAATAAAGAAGAAAATCATATTTCTAATTTAGTTTATATATACATATTTAGGATGAGAAATTATTACCTAAAATGTATTTTATTTAAAAGAATACCATATTTTCATTTAGGTTAAATTCTGACAAATTCTCTTAAATATCGAAATTTATTTCCTTTCATGAAAACTCTTTTTTTTATCTTATAATTTATCTTATATTTTATCTTATACACTTAATTTAAAGGAAAATGTTTTGTTTGGATCTTGTTTTTGATGCTGTATGTTGAATTGTATTAGCTAATTAGTTAAATTATTTTATTTCTTGGAAAGTTTTTTTTATCACAGTAAAAAACGTTTCCAAGAAATAAAATTATTTAACTAATTAGCTAATCACAATTTATTGATTAATTAAAATACTTTCTAGTATTAATAAAATAGTTGTGTTACAAAAATTTCCTTCTTTATTAAAAAAATTATTTACTAAAAGTTGTACTTCAAAATTTTAGACTGAAGAATTAAATAAGATATTTTCATTCACAATTTTACAGCAAATTATGATATTAGATAAAAAAAATTTTCATTTCAAATCTTACATTTTATCCGCATTACTTCAAAATATTTTGGAGTAAAAATGAATCATCTCTGTTTATTATTAACAATATTATATTATTAAGCATTTATAAAAACAACATGATTATTACTTACAATGTTAACTTAAAGCATTATTTGGTGATGGAGCTTAATTTTTAACCTATCTGTAACATTCTTTCTTCTACCCCAAAATAAAGTCTTTATAAGAGCAAGTCAGAAGACATATAAGACGGGGACGTCAACTTTCTATCGGTTAACAATATATTTTTTCTCTCCAGCTCCAACTGAGAATGTGAGTCAAAACTTCATAACAAGGTTTCCAAAATTGGCGTCTTGAATTAAAGATCTTTGACAGAAGGTGGGAAGCTTTCTTTGCCATAAAACTTTCCAATTTATAACTGGCTTCACCCCCGGAGAGCAGGTGTTTACGAGAATAAAAGGACCAACTGCCAGCTATATTGGAGAATACTTTATTACATTCTGCGTCTTCTTTTCTGCAGAAGAGTTATATCATCCAGATTGAATTTTCGCAGAGCATGTCTACTAAATTAAATTCATTTAGGTTGGCGGTTTTCTGCGAGTTTTTGCAATCTTTTTTTACGGTTGGTTTTCTATTTTATAAAAGCAAATGTCTCAGGCCATAATATTTTTGTGATATTGCATGTAACAAAATTCTTTTTTTTTTCATACAAAAATGATATTTTGGGGATGATATCCCTATTTTAAAACTTACTTAATTGACTATATAAAGCTTTTTAAACAATTTTTTTTTACTTAAATTAATTTTAGACTTTTTCAATTTAATTGTTTTTTAACTTAACAATTTTTTTAAGTTAATGTATTGCGAACCCCAACTGTATTGTGGAGTAATTTGTTGCATCATGTGATTTTTTTCTGCAGAAGTCTATGTCCTCTAGATTGAATTTCTAAAAGACATTTCTGCTAACCTACTCTAACGACGACCAAAATGTTTTCAGTTTCCTTAATCAAATAATCACCCTTCCTGTGGAAGGTAGAGCGTAAGTGAATTGCACTGTGGCATATCTGAAGTTTAAGAAGTGAACTTGGGTCTTTTTTTTCCTCCTTAATGCAAGCTACTCATTCTTCTGAATGCTATAGTGCTAAAATAATAAACAACAAAAATGTCCAATCCAAAAATATATGTTACAAAAGTGTCAAAAATTTCAATTATTTAAATATACAACAAAGAAATAAATTGATTTTCAAATTAAAATAATTATCACTTTTAATCGAATACTACAACAATCTGTACAAAACTACTGGACAGATTGTTATGAAATTAGGTATGTGTATAGCTTGGTTTAGTTTAGTTTATCGCTCTATGGTCATTTTGTGCACGTCTCAGACTAATTAGACCGGGACCTACAGTTTAACATAGATCCGAACCACTCACAAACATTCATGCTATCGCCAGAATTCTAACCTGAAGCCTGTGGTATCAAAGGCCAGAGCGCTAGCCAATTAGCCATCAGACCGCCAGGTATGTGAATAGGTTGATATGATATTACAAAATAACAACGTAACAGCTGGTTGGTTTACACGCATGAACATGTATAAGATTCATCAATACCAGTATGTATAAAACAAAGTTAAAAAGATTGAATAAATATATAGATTAATATGGGTAATGATTAGAAAGGTAAGTATAAACATAATGGATTAGTAAGGTATAGATCGTAATAGAGGATGGATTAATATGGTATAGAGAGTAAGTATAGATTAATATGGGTAATGGCATCTTTTACAATTACTGTTTTCAAGCCCTGAATTGTTTAGACAGGTGAAAAGCGATTAAAAATTCCTTCTGTACCATTATGCAATCCTCTCAATATTCTGACTACAAATCCATTTGAGGATCTTTGATCAGTGGGAATAATTATTCCTATGATCAGTTCGTAAAATTCGCAGCAAAATAATTTTAAAAAGCAAATATTGGAAAACAAAAAACTATAGTGATAAGATATTTTCATCATCATATCCAATAAACGGTGTTCAGTGAACATTAACAGATGGAAATACACATACATTAAAAGAAAGACACAGGGAGAAAATACTTCGTAAGAATAATTAATTTAAAAAAATATTTATTAACTGATGGAAAAATTAAAAGAAATTAAAATGTTTTTACTGTAATAATATCCGCTTGCAATAAAATTAATCTTAACAGGAAAGAAGGAATGCAAATAATAGCAACAGTTAATAACATTGTTTGAAAATTCACAGGAAATTCTTCAATACTTTCGATACAGGTAAACTTAGTGTAAGTTAAATGTAAATAACAGCATAGAGCAAAATAATTATTAAGCTTATTAAAAATTTAATAAGCTTATAATCTTCTAGTCTTGACGATTACTTTCAAAACTATTACAGAAAATTAATTATTGGTTTTCAAAAACTAACAAAATTTTGATGAACATAAATATTTCATCTTTAATAAAAAGAAAAAAAAATACGAAGCATCTGTAAACTCTGAATAATAAGAATGAAGTATACTGAATTACAAATCTCAATTTAAAAAAAAAAAAATTATGTTTGTACTTTTTGTATTAACTAAAATACTTATCGAATTGTAATAAAACTATTTATTGAAATCCAATATGATCAGAACTAGTCAAAGTATCTAAACAGAGTAAAGAAAAGTGACAAACTCAAAAAAATTATTATTTCATATAACAAGCCTATAATTTTCTGCTTATCAAAGATAATATTTAGCTATAAAGTATTCCCAAACCAGTATAGGCATACAATATAAGTGGACGAGGTAGTAAAAGTATTAGAATATTCTAATCTTTTTTTATTGTACCTAGTGTTAATATATTTTCTTTTTTCTTCCTTTTCCTTATTTTTATTATGTATGTACATGATGATTTCCTGGTATGAGATATCTACAAAATTAATAGTTTAAAAAAAACTAAAAAATACGCTTTTAGAGTTAATCAATCTAAAAAGTAAAAAATAATTGTTAACATAAGAATAAAATGACTGACGAGAAAATGGATGTCACTGTTCTAAAAGCGTGGGGTGCTCGATATCAATCGTTATAATTTTTCACTAGTTTCATTCCGAAATGCAGAGTTAGTTTAAAAATGTCATACAAAGCACCCCACGCTTTTAGAACAGTGACATCCATTTTCTCGTCAGTCATTTTATTCTTATGTTAACAATTATTTTTTACTTTTTAGATTGATTAACTCTAAAAAAGCGTATTTTTAGTTTTTTAAACTATTAATTTATTTTTTACTTTTTAGTCTGATTAACTCTAAAAGCATATTTTTTTTTTTTAGTTTTTAAACTATAATTGTTTTTACTTTGTTTTCCACTTGGCCGGTTATCCGCTAAGTTTACATACTTTTTACCCACCGCGATTTTCGGCCAATAGGAAGAGCGCAATTCGACATGATCGCACTCCTATGCCTTTGAGATCCGCCTCTTTTTAGCCACCGAAATTTTCGACCAATAGGAAGAGCGCAATTCGATCGCGGATCAGTTGACTGACTCGCCAGTAGATGGCGCCATCAGTCCCAAAATCGAGCCCAAAAAGTGAGTTACATACAAACATACATACATACATACAAACATACAGGTGAAGCTAATAAAAGCGTATTAAAAAATGAAGCTAGAAAATAAATAAGAATATAAGTTATTATTTAAAACAGATTACTCTCCTCGCGCAACGCGAGACACATTTTAAAAACTTTTATTTAAATTAATCGCTAATTTCCACTTGAATTTATTTGTGTGTATCTTAAAACAGGCATAAAATATGTGTTTTTAAATATAACGATTAACCAATATCAAGTCACGTGTCTTTAGTTTTTTATTAATTGTCTAACTTTCAAAATATAAACATATTATTGTTTCAATATCCTCAAAATAGTGTCTAAGGATTAGTTTATGTTTACAAAAGTTAATTTAGCCATCCCTTAACAGGCTTCTCTGTCTGAATCTGGTAGTGCTTCTTGTAGTATTTGACTGCTGTGGTTGCTGAGTTTCATAATTTTTGTAATATTTTGACCAAATGATTCATGATTTTTTTGAAAATTGAACATTGGTATAGTATAACATGTATTCGCCCAGCGAAGTTTGTTCAAATATGATGAACTGAAATTCGTGAGCGGATTTCAGTTGCTGTTTTTTTAACTTTAAAAAGTAAATCAATATAATAATAACAACTTACGAAACATTTATGGTTTGTTTGTTTCCTAGCTTCTTATGCAAGAATTCCTTCCAAGTATTTTTATAATTAACATTTAGCAAGATATTTCTTCTTTGTTATTCAATACTGTGGGCACTTATTTTGAACGTATTTTCAACATCAGTGAATAAATCTATAAGAGGCTATATATTGATTATGACTCATGCGCCCAGTAAAGGTCACACCGGGCATGTCAGCGCTTTACAAAGGTTAAACCAATGTTGACTTTTTCAATCTAAAACACTTGACTGTTGAAAATTTAGCGACTGCTGCTGGGGTTTCAAACATCTGATTCGTGGCTGCATTAGAATTTTTCGAACGCTATCATTGAAAAAAGAAGGTAACTGGGCATGATATTCTTCCTGGTTATCTATTATTTTCATCAATATATTTTATATCAGTAGTCAAAAATTTGCAATAGATTATTGGTATTTCAGTTAAATAAATAATGTTTCGGTTTCAGTTTTGTGTCTCTTCGTTTACTCCATATATAAGAAACATTTAGTTGTTAAAATTTCGATATTTTTAGATCAAAACTACAGCATATTCGCTTACAATGATAGTAAAATAATACATTTTGTGTAGTAACCATCACACCATTTAAGACAAGACGTGAAATGTAGGAAAGTTATCATATAAAATTCTTCTAGTTAATGCATTCTGATGATATGTTATAATTAGTATACACAAATGCAGTTAAATTTCATATTCAAGTGTTTGAATATCAAAAAACCTTTGCTTAGTATAGTGTTTAAAAGACAGTAATTTTTATAAAATAAATATTTACATTTTCTTTTCAACTATCTTATAGAATTTTTTTGTTATCAAAAGATAATTTTTCGGTCATCCAAAATTAAATCACATGGAATCTCTCTACTTATTTGAATTATAAAGAAAGCACGTCTTTTCGAATTCGAAAATACCAATGTAGTATAATTAGGGCGTGACTTTGGGTTGCTACCGCAATTATAGATTACAATAAAATTGTCTCCATTTGTTACACGAATTAAAAATTTCGCTCTTTAGATAAATAGAAGGCAATCAAGTCACAATTTTGTAAAACCTAGGACAGAAGTACCTAAATCTTATATGTGTTTATTTATAAAATAAAATTATATAGGACATAGGTACTGATACAAGTATCAATTTAATAATTTTACTGTGTTACAGTGGAAACATATTCACGTTCTTAAAAAAAAGTTCCATTAAAAATTAAATTTAAAAAATATTTTGGCTCGAATCTCGATCATAAAATAACTATTCATAAGATTAAATGTTTTATATATTTACAATATCTATACTAACACTGTGAAAAAAAATAATTTATATAAATGTGATATAAAATTTAAATTTTTTTAGAATTCAAATTCAATGACATGTTTGGTTTAAAGCTAAATAGAGGTTAATAAATAAATCATTAAATGATTTTTAATTCCAATGTTGTTTGAAATTTTAATTGCTAACTTCGAATGCAATAAAATATGTTGAAAGATTTCTACTTATTTAATAAATCTCTTACGGAGTAGCCCGACACAAAATAAATATATTTTTTTTATGTTATTAGTCTTTTAACAAACTTTACAATAGAAATATGTACATTTGCTTTAAATATTAAATACACATTTTTAAGTTTCCATAAGTCAATAGTCGTCGCTTTTATTTCCTACCAAACACTATGCTACTAAAAATATACTTTTTATGCTTTTTTAATTTCTTCGCATTTTCTTTAAAATTCTCCACAAATTTCAAAAGGTATACAATAAGAAACATTTTACAGAAAATTATTTTCTTGAAATAAAAAAAAATTTGTAAAGGAACAGTACATCTGCAGATTTAATGAAGTACTCAAATTGAAATAAATCAAAGAGAACATCTTTTGATATTTCCTTTGTTTAATAAAAACAATCGTGCAAGAAAATATATTAGGAAAAAAAGTTCTTAATGAATGATTCATGTAAATAAAAACAATTTTTCTCATTATTCAACTTTTTTGAAAAAAACTATCTACCCCCTCTTCAAAACAAAATGTCTTCTTTAAATAAAAATACGAGTTCTTTTACATCCCATATTTTAAATTATTCCTTTCAAATAAAATTTACATATATTCTTATCTTTAGAAAACAAAAACTTATTTAAAAAATTGCCTTTAAACCTCGCTGACTTTAATAATGCATTCCTTAACATTTTTCGGAACTGGATCTTAGTATTAACAAGCTTAGTATGAAAACTGATGCAAAACCTGTAAAGGAATTTGTTTTAACATCGCGTTGGTTTAAAGATCATCAGAATACGTATTATGAGAATAACGAAGTAATTTTAGAAGAGGGTCAGTTCGCAAGTATTTTTAAAAGTAAATATGTTTTTGAGATAAAAAAGTTAAACTGAATTGCAATAATTTACATAATAATTTCAAAAATTTATAAAACAAATAATTCATATATGAATATGGAAAATATTATTTCTATTTGATTAAATTGTAGATGCTATGATTTCCATACACATTTTGACAAAAAACTGTATTTTTAGTTCAAAATTCTGTAAAATTGTTACGAATTTTCGCATTTTGATGAAATTCATCAAAATGGTGTCATTTACAGCTAAAGCGAAATTGGTAACTGACTTGAAATCAATTATGTGTAATCTTGATTTTGTCCTTAAATGAGTGGGCAAAAATGTGAAATTAATAAATAAAACTTTGAACAACTTTGGCAAAGCTCTGTGTTTCCAAAGATAGGTACATAGTATATTTTTTGAAAAGTCCTGAGGAACTTTTTCATTTCGTCGAAATTAATGAAAGTTGTTTCATTTGCAGATAGCGGAATAAACTAGAATACAGATGAGAACATAGTTAATATAAAATTGATTATAGTACAACTTTTTATGACTTTTACCAAACTAAATAACCACAAGAATATTAATATAATACCATAACTAACTTCAACTTCAAACAAGGGATTGGTTATTGCACGGTGGCATACTCTTACGGCTTTTATATCCAATGAAATTTTTGTAATATTGTGGTTAACGTTGATTCAAGAACAATAAATATAATATAATACAATAATAGTAATTGGTTTTATAAGAACTTAATATTACAAGTCCAGTTACTATTGTTATACTTTCAATGGATTTCATAATATGTTGCATATAAAAGTGCTTATAAGAATGATTTTTCATTATTCATTTCACTAAAATGAACATGCTAACAAAATAAATTGAATTTACTGTGCAAATGCGAAAGAAAAATCGTGACAATTTCAGTAATAACCCAGTTTTTTTTTAATACTTATAAAAAGCGTTTAATTCCGCTCAGTATAATAGAAGTTTCGGCACTTTTAAATATAGTTTCAAATTCATTAAAAGTTGATATATATATATATATATATATATACACAAGCGCACACACATTTATTTATATATATTTATATATATATATACATACACAAGCGCACACACATTTATATATATATATATATATATATTTATATTGTCTATACATTTTTGAAAGAAATACACAAAACATTGAAATCCTCCATTACGCATTAAATAATGATGCTTTAAAACATTAACTGATGAAAAATGATACGACCTAAGAAAGTATAACAGATTATTTCAATTAAATGGTGAGGTTAGTTTAAAAAATGAGATTTTCAAATTACAGATTAAAAAACAGACTATTTTTAAACAAAATCAACATAATTTTAATTCCCGTCAAATACATAAATTTTTCAATAACGCTTGTCATAAAATTATTGTTACAATGATTATCAAAATTAAAATAGTAATTTTTTTATTTGATCAAAGACTTTGTTTTAATTATTCGAAGTCTTGTGATAAAAATAAACACATAAAATTGATAAAAACTTACAATACGTTTCAGAAAATAGAAAAACAGAAAAAAAAATGTTCACTGCTAACATCCTCAAATTTCAATGTTACTTTATTTATTTAGTATAGATTATTAAAAATAATAAGAAACTACAGATCTGTACTTTTAATTCACTCAATTTTTTAATAAAACTAATAAATTATTGTTTTAATTACACGGTCCATTGTAGCAGATTTAATTTTTCTTGCAATCTGTTTTTTTTTTTTAATTTGTAAAAGGTATTTTGAAAGAAATCGGATTCCATATTTAAACGCAGGTGCTTTAAACAGCATTTCGTGATAAATTTACCTGTACTGGCTGTTGAAATCGAATATTCTTAAAAATTATTTTTTTTATATACTCCAGTAATTAAAGTGTAAATTATTTCAATACCACACGAGCGTTTCATTTAGCTACAAGGTTCCACAAATTAATCGAATAATTAACCTCATGGAGTTAAAGAATCTTGCGGAACCATTGGGGCGAAGAGTTTAAGCAAGTATCTCATTAAGTCACGCAAATGCAGCGTATTTATTTTTCATTGAAGTATGTTCTTGACATAGCATTCATTTAAAATAACTCATTAACAAAGTTTGTCTTTTCTTAGTTTTTTAATTTGTTTTTCGAGCATCCACTACCCGGATTGTTTGAGTTTCAAACATTGATTATCATTAGAAAAAAATGTTTTGAAAGATAAAAATAAATTCATAAAGGAGATTGATTAATTCTTGAACAAAAAAAAATTATCGTTAATCAGATGTACGCAGGAGAAAACCCTCCTAACGATTGTCTATTTTTAAATTTGCCGTTAACGCTATTATATATATATATATAGTCAGAAGGGATATGCTTTATATTTAAAAGTCCTACATTCTTTCCATGGAATTTTCTTGAAAAATAAACAAGTCTTAATTTTATTTTTTAACTAAACGGAATAAAAACTTGATAAACGTTTACTCATTAAAAAAAATACTTCTAGGGTGAATAATTTTTTATCTTTTCTGGGTGACATAGTAAGTTTTTTTATTCATGATAAAAATAGTTTCTTTTTTTCTGATTAAGAAATAAATTTATTTGAAAAACAGGGGTAAATACAATTTTGACTACTGTATCAACTTCTTCTATTACTTCTACGTTTCAGTAGATAGAATCAGATTCTTCTAATGTCTATTACTTCTACATTTTAGTTGATGGAATCAGTTTCTTTTATTCTTCCATTAGCACGTAAGAAAAGACAATTTTTGATGCATTGTCATATTACTTATATATTTTGCGTACATTAATATTGTTTTTCAATTATTTTAAAAATGCATTGAAAGATAGGCATTCTTATTTACAAGCTAATTTCAATTTTAAATAAATTAAAATATGTGATATTTTGAAATAAATGCAGTACATTTATGAGCTATAAAAAGTTGGTTTGAAAAACTAAATTCCACTTCTTCAAAACAATTGTTTTATTAAAAGTAACAATTATTGAATTTTTGGATTTGTAAAATGCTGATAAATGAGTTTGGACCAGTTGTGAAAAATAATTTTTTAATATATTTTCTATCGTTTAATTTTGCATATTATTTAAATCATGTGCTTCATTTTAAATCTAGACAAATTTGTTGCTTTATGACAAATTAAAAATTAAAATCTTAAATTTCAAATTTTTGTTATTGCTGAATATAAATTTGTAGTACCTTACAAATGAAAAGTATTTGTCCAGTTTTAAGCGTTTTTTTAATAAAGTACAAGTTAGTAGCAAAATATCAAGATATACTTTTCAGAATAGGATTCATCACAAGCATACTACCAACACTTAAATAATAAAGATTAAAAATATTCCTAAGATTAAATATACGAGTTCAGATGTTAAAATGGTATTATCAAAACACATTAAGTAACATTATTTAATAGGTAAAAAAATAAATATACAGTGTAAATTATCTTTCGTTCTCGATTGCAACTTAATTTTTCATTAAACAAAATTCAACTATTTTTGAAGAAATCTAAGCATTCGAAACATTGGTAATCTATTGCTTAACATTAGTAACCCTGGTAACTAACATTAGTAATCTATTTCTTAACATTGGTAACCCTGGTAACTAACATTACTAATCTCTTTCTTAACATTGGTAATTAACATTCGAATATCTTTCTTAACATTGGTAACCTATGTTAACTAACATTGGTAATATCTTTCTTAACAAACCCTGGTAACTAACATTTGGAATCTTTTAACGTCGGTAACCTATGGTAACCAACATTGGTAACACTGACAACTAACATTGGGAATCTCTTTCTTAAAATTGGTAATCTTTTTTTTTTTGTAATAATTAGTGTTGCCATTAATGGCAACTTTAAAACAAGTGCCAGAAACATGAATTCGGAAAATGGAAAACTTTTAAAATTATTTTATTCTGTATAAAATGTTACTCTGTTCTTTCCAAAGTTTTCGAATATAACCCGATTGTGACTGAAATTTTTATATCAAAGAGCATTCCATATTTACGGCATCTTTCGAAATTTTCGACCCAATCAGCAATTTTAGATGTATCACAACGCTCATGCATGTCACGTAACGACATTGATCTAAAGTTTGAAAAATAAATGTGAATCATAGAGAAAAATATGCAGTGCAAGTGCCATTACAATTACATCACGCCTTTTTCAACTCTAAGAATACTTCAAGCAAGAAGTTCTCGTTTATTTCCAAGCATTAAATGTTATACATATCTATATAAAATGTATTTTGCAAAGAATGCATTTATTTCTTATCATCGTGATCTGCAATTTTCACTGTACTTATATGATACCGTGAGCAACTCTTTTAGCATTTTTTTTTTTATTTCCAATGGTAAGGCAACAAAAAATGTGAAAACTACAAAATAAAGAAGAAAGTGCGCAGAAAAGAGTTCAACAAAGTTGACCGAAACTATTGCCTTAAGAGTTCTCCAGCTTGCCAGTATCTCGCCGTCTCGGATTCGCCAATGATGAAAATGAGCTCGTTTCATTAGTTCTGCCAAATCACAAAGAATACAGTTTGGTTTTGTCACAAAATCCAATGCAATATAAATGCTCATTAGATCAGTTCTTTTTCATTGAGACAAGCCACCAGCATTGCATTGCAATACACGCAGGCCAACCGGACGACGATAAACAAACCGTTACCCACGATGAAAAAATAGGACATAGGTCTACATTGCACCCCACTTTTGAACATAGGTCTACATTCCCCCTCACTTTTGAATGCAACTTAATTTTATATAAAACAAAATTCAACTATTTTTGATGAAGGCGTAGATTAAGTTAATTGAAACATGACGCAAACACTATTTGGTTTCATTTAAATGTATTACTAATTTGATATTAAATGTCATATGATCGACAAAAAAAAGGACAGTTATCAATTTTCAGAGTATCTTTATCAATATTCAGGGGTTCAATATCTAAATAATTTTATTTTACGCCAAATTCTAATTATTTTATTTATAGACAACAAATCTGCAACATAATACTTCTACAATCAAATATAATGTTTGGAATTTGAAATAAAATAGAACATTATTTTCATGTTTTATGAAAAAAAAACACTTAAAATCTTCACAAAAAAAAATCATTAACTGGTTAGTGTCGTTCGAAATGTTAGGCTTAGTTGTCAAAAGTAATTTATTGAAGCGACAACAAATTGAATATATTTCTAGTTAATCCTGTTTTTGTAAGAAAAAGACGTTTTTATGTGGATATGTATTTAGATTTTGTTATGTTTTCTTTCTCCATTCGTGTTAAATCTTAGCATGAATGTTTATACAGTTTTACTTAAAAAATAAAAAAAAATTATCACATTCTCCACTACTTCATGCTTGCCATCCAATTTTTTTTTATAAATAAGAGCTGCAAATAAGGTTCAACGAAGCGAAAGAAAAATGCAATTATCCGTGTAACGAATAAAAAAAAAAATATTTTTCGAAAGTTTACTGCACAAAATAATAATAATAATATATTTTTTTGTAAATATGATTGCATTAAATCCCTTAAGGAATACACAAAAAAATACGAAGAGACATCCAGTATAACCTCGCTAAAAAAAAGTAAATAACCACTCGCAAACGTCTAAACAAAGGGGCTTAATCAAGTAATCAGTAACATTCACTGTTTATTTATTTTTTCAAAGAAAACACGGAAGAAAAAAAATTCAGATTTACAAAGTGCAAAATCAATTAATCAGAACAGTTTTGTAGAAGACGCGCTTAACATTCGCAGTTCTTTTTTCTCTTATTTTCTTCTAGGAGAAAAATGTCTTTAAGAAAACAGTTTTTGCCCTTTATTTTTTATCTTCCTATTCGAAAAATGTCAAGTGTGTTAGTAAGAAATAAACAATGCTGGCTTCATTAGATATTTAGGAGGTAATGCATTGATAGAAACTTTGACTAGGGTTAATCACAGCGTTTGTTTTTAATTGTAAAAGAAATATATTAAATCTTCTCTTTAATAAAAAGATATTTTTAAGCCAAACGAAAGTAAAATAATGCAATTCCAAATAATTGTAACACTTTATGTGGTGTTTCTTATATATAAATTTGGACAGTTATTTTGCAAAGAGTTCTTGGAACACTCCTATAAATAGCAAGTTGAGTCTCTGAAATAAGTGACTCAATTTGAAATTTACCAAATAACCAATCGAATGAAAATGATCAATCCATAAATTAAAGATCATTCTGCAAGTTTTAAGGGTACTTACGTGTTAACGATACCTTGGCGACAGTTGCTACACTTAAAATTTTTGTTCCAAATAATAAAATATATAAAGCCCTTCATGTAAAATCAAAACGCTTTCAAAATTCAAAACACTTTCATCAATTTCCACAATGCAATCTGGTCCACCTACCTTCTTTTTTGGTTTATTCTCCATATCCAAGACACATAATTCATGCATGTAATTGTTCCAATCTATAACAGTTTTATCCGATAAATCAAGTTGCTTTTCACAAAATGTAATCGACGTCAACTCCTCGCACCAGCAGTATATGAATCTCAAAGCTGTACAAAATGGAATTCTGCTTCCCTCAAACCAGTTGTCTTTTTCTAAGTCCCACACGATAAGCACACTGACTGAAATTGCATTTCCAAAACTTACGTTCACCAAACTAAAGTTTCATGTCATGGGAATTGGTACATTTTCGTTGTTTTGGTAAAATATTTCGCTGCTGAAAAAAAAAAAATTGCATCTTGTTCTGTTTCTGACAAATCCCAAATACGCATTTTCGTAGCACTACAAAATGGCGTCAAAACTCAGCAAATTTGCAGCTGTTAGATTGGCGCCACTTAAAAACCGCCAAATCTGTTGCTGTTAGATTGGCGACACTTAAAAATCGCCAAGGTGTCGCTAATACGTAAGTACCGTTTTAAGAAATACTGAAACTAAAAGCACGATAATTTAATTCGAAATAATTGTAAAATTTTATGTGGTGTTTATAATATATAAATTTGGGCAATTATTTTGCAAAGAACTTTTTGGAACACTCTAATGATTAGCAAGCTGAGTCTCTGAAATAAGTGACTTCAGTTTGAAATCTACCAAAGAAAAGTCTAATATAAACGATCAATCCATAAATTAAAGACTATTCTGCAAAAATACTGAAATACTGAGACTGGTACATACCTCAATATTCCGCCCCATGGATGTTTGTTCGATTTATAATTCTGTTTATGATTCCATGATGATATACTGAACCATAGTCTCTTGAATAGTAGACTTGGAATAGCCTCTTTGCAAAGTGATCGTCAAACATCATGATTTCATAAGCCTTGTATTTGTCAGACAGATCTGTGCTGCATCCTTGAATTACAAAAAATTAGGTAGAATCCTTGAAATGATTGAAAGACAGCATGGAACTTTGCAAAATTCCTGTAAAACTCATGATTTATATCTTTTGATTCAATTCATAAAAATGGCTTCGTCAAAAACACACGGGAAGTAAACACGATTTGCAGATATATTAAAATTGGCAGTTAAACAAACTAGAACATTGATCAAGAGAGTAAATCAGTGGTTAGCTACTAGAAACTGAGACTGCAACTTTTGATAATAACATGAATATTTCAGTGGACATTGATGCTTTTGTAATATCACAACTAACTTTTGCTTCTGATATTTGCTGTAATTTTTTAACATTGTCCAGTAAATTATTGAATTCCTGTAGCTGCCGACTATTCCTGTGGCTATCGAACTTGGTTGAGTTTTTGCAATTAGAGTTTTGCTCGGTTGAGTGGTTATCATATACTTTGCGATTTTAGAAATGATTTACACAATTAGAAACCCAATTCCTTTTGTTGATATATTTACAATGGATGATGAATGAAGGTATATATGGGGATGTGAAGCAACAAGGACTATAATCCCCTAATCACTATATATATGAACAGTTAGTTTTTCCTTATTTTTTTAATATGTCACTCTCCACAACGCTCTACGATCGTGTTACACCGGGACCTACGGCTTAAAGTGGATTCCGAATCACTACAAACATCCATGGCACCGCCGGTACTCGAACCCGAAACCTGTGGTACCGAGCACCAGAGCGCTAGCCACTCGGCCATTCAGGCCCATTTACAATGGATTTTACGCTATGAAAGTTTATATAACTACGATCTTCTTAATTCATTTCAGTTGAGTAAAAAGAAACATAATAAGTAATGAATTGAATAAGAATGTGGTTAACAAAAATTATTATATATATGTTTATAGTGTTTCCAAATTTTTTAACTTACATCAAGAAGTATAACTTAAATTAAAAGTTTATCATTATACAAAAACGAAAAAAAAATTTATTTATGTACTAAATAATATTATATATTTCAATCTTATTTTCTGTACTTACAATTTTATAGTGCTTTGGTAAAATAATTTTAAGTTGGGATTAAATGAAAAATACCATTTAAGAATTTTATGTTTATTGGATAAGTCAAATGTCTGTGGTTAAATAACAAATGCAGCATATTCAAAGAAGAATGTGCAAAATCCAACATTAGTAGAGGCAAAAAATACCAATATTGTCTTTGCACATAAAAGTTTGCTTAATGGAAAATTTTGTGAAAGCATGCACAAAAGTGGATCAGCGTTAAAGTACTTAAATTTTGCTGTTTGAAAGAAATTTGTTATTTAACTGAAAAATGGGATTTTCATTGGTCCACAGATCTGTAAGCTCTTTTAAGATGCAAATTGTAATAGTATGCTCCAACCAAATGTGAAAGAAGCTTGTTCATTCCAAAGTACCATGATCCCACAATAGCTGCAATGAAGCAGACTCTACTAAATTACTCCCTTGATAATACTGTTGCATATATGTCATCAGTGTAAATATCTAGTTTAGTTTTGTTCGTCGCTCTACGGTCATTTTTTGCACACTTCAGGCTAATTAGACGATTTACAGTTCAACATGGATGAACGTGGCTACCTCTAGGCAATCTGAAACCTTGTCATGGAAGTGGTATTTTAACCAATCGGCTATCAAGCCGCGTAAATATCCATTTCCATCTAAAGGGCCATTTCTATAATATCGTTATAAAACGTATTGCAGTGATCGAGATCCAGCTCATTAATCGAGTTTTAATTCAAATCCCACACCTGAAAAAAAATTGCGATTTAAGTAATATTTTTATTTTGTTATATTATATATATACTGAAGTGACAAAAGGCATGTGTATATCCTACTTAATATCGTTTCGGCATCTTCAACCGGCGAAGTATAGACAACTTCGACGTGGCATGGACTCAAAAACGCGTTGGAAGTCTTTTGCAAAATATTGAGCAAATCTCGATAGAATGATTCAAAAGCGTTGACGGTGCAGGATTTTGGGCACAAATTTCAATTGATGTCCCATAAATGCTCGATGGGATTCGGTTTTTCTAGGTTTCCAGATCATTCGTTGGAATAGTCCAGAAGCTTCTTCAAACCAATCGCGAACAGTTGTGGCCCGGTGACATGGCGCATTGTCATCCATAAAAATCCTTCGTTGTTTGGGTACATGAAGTCCATGAATGGCTGCAAGTGATCTTTTAGCTGAACATAAGATTTCCAGTCAATTTCGGTTCGCACCAGAGGACCAAGTCCATGCCATGAAAAACAGCCCACACCATTACGGAGCCACCACCAGCTTGAACAGTGCCTTGCTGATGTTTGGGTCCATGGCTTCGTAATGCGCCACACTCGAACCCTAAGGCAGCTCTTACCAACTGAAATCGTGACTATCGGACCAGGCCACGGTTTTCCATTCATCTAGGGACCAACCGATATGCTCAGGTGGTCGCTGCAAGCATGTTGTTCTGTTAAAGGCACTCGAGTCGGTCTTCTGCTGGAGTAGCCCAAGAAAGCCAAATTTCTCCGCACAGTTCTTTAAAGTCCCTGCCCACATTTATTTCTGCGGTTATTTGACGCAGTGTTGCTTTCTGTTAGAATTTACGACTCTTTGCAGACGTCGCCGATCTCGGTCGTTAAGTTCAACGGTCGACCACTGCGCTGTCCATGATGGGATGTTATGCCTGAAATTTCATACTCTCGGCTACACTTCGAATCAGTGGATCTGGGAATGTTGAATTCCTAACGATTTCCGAAATGGCATGACCCATGCGGCTATCAACTAACATTCCACTTTCAAAGTCTGTTATTTCTGTCTGCGGTCATCATCACGTCAAAACCTCTTCACATGAATAACTTGAACAGAAATGAAAGCTTGCAGTGAAAGCACTGCGCATTTATACCTGTTCTACGCGATGCTACTGCCATCTGAAAATTTGCATATTGCTATCCCAGGACTTTTGTCACTTCAGTGTATAATGCATATGATTTTAGATATTGCGATTTAGGAATTGTATATAGAGATTAATATTACAAGCAAAATCAATATATTTTATCTAAAATTTGCATTAAATATATTTTTAAAGGTATAAATTAAATAAACAATTCACGTTTTCAAATTCGGGGTCGAAAAATATAATTCATATTTACATACTTTCTCCAGTTGTTTTAAATTTTATTTTAAACCGGGATGGCATGAAAAAAAAACATCTATATAGGATAAAATCCACCTTTTGTTATTCTATATGTATACATAACGAAACATTCATAGTTAAGTAATAAAATATTATAAAAGGCTGAACATTGCATGCAATACTCAAGGCGTATGTCAGCTGGAAATCACATTGATCTCGATATTGTCTAAGCTTGTCGCATCGAATCTGGTTGCAGGCACTACATTGGGAATACGGCACAGACATTTACTCAAGAGTGAGACAGTATGCAATAAACAGTTCTAATCAGTGTAATCCCATTACAAAACAGATAACAATATTGGTTTAAATTTTATTTTAAAGCGGGGAAGTATGAAAAGAAAAAGAAAAGAAAAGATAATAAATAAAGATGATAAAAGATATAAGGAAAAATAAAAAGATAAAATCCATTTTGGATTATCCCGATAATCTTTCTATATGTATACATAAAAAAACATGTATAGTTAAATAATAAACTATTATAAAATACTGAGCATTGCATGCAATACCAAGTCAGCTCGTATGTCAGCTCGAATTAACTTTGATCTCGATATTGTCGAAGCTTATCGAATCGAATCTGACTGTCGGCACTGCATTGGGAATATTTTTTCCTAGTGCAGCTCGCAAACACTTAAGACAGTTGTCTTTGACGCCTTAAGGTAAGCGCTGTACCGACGTTACTCACTTAGCACTACCCAGGAGGTGCGTGTAGCTAGAAGATAAGCTACGGGCGTGGATTAACAATACCCCCGCAAAGCTCTACAATATTGTTAGACCAAGACTTACTGTTTAAAGTGGATTCTGAACCACTACAAACATCCATGGCAAAGCTGGGACTCGAACGCGGAACCTGTGATAACGAGCGCCAGAGTCCTACCCACTCGGCCATCAGATCCTACACTGAGTATAAGAGCAGACATTTACTGAGGAGTGAGACAGTATACAAAAAAAACTTTAATCAGTATAATCCCATTACATATGAGATAACAATATTTCTTTTTTTAAAACAAAATTTTCATGCAACTAATCATTTCTTATCATTTGCAGTATTAACTATGCAATAGAAAACAATTTTAAATAATGAAAAATGCTTTTTAGTTTTTTTAAAAAAAAAAACGCATACATTTTCTTATTGATTTCCCAATTCAACTTTTTGATAAAAGAAAAAAAGAAAGAAAAAGAAATGACAAAGACAGCACCTTTAAAAATCATTTCAGTTTTTATTGCTCTCTCAAGCGAATTTTTATTTTACAGAAAATAAGATTTAACGCCGATTTCTCCTCCCTTTTAAAGAAAGAAAAATAAAAACAATCGTTCGTTTTCCATTTGAATTTATGTGTAGACAACTGACACGTTAATTTCGCTTTGCGCCAGAGGCGATTTTACTTTTTTGACAATTACTTTGTTTAATGAATCTATAAACTACTTAATCTTTCACCTCAAGTTAATTTATGCTGGACGAAAAAAAAAGAGCTTTTCTCCATTGTGCATTTGCTTAATCGTAAATTAAAGTTGTGTTTAAAGAACTTGCGTTTTATGAATCATTGAAGTACAGAAAATCCAATTAATATTTGAATGCAATTATTATAATTGTAGCAGTGAGAAAGATTTGTGAATGTTAAATCCCTTGTTAAAAGAATAATTTTTCGAATCGTGAGCATTAAATTCTCCACTTATATTTTAATAATGTAGTAAATAAGC
>BPLQ01008508.1:79369-95748 GCA_021605075.1 Caerostris darwini | reverse complement strand
ATTGACCTAGGGTTATGTAGCCTCCAAGCAGTTACAAAAGTAGTGTATTATTTGTGACCCTCATCTATACCAGAAACAATCAACCAAATGATTTTAATGGAGGATAATGTCGTTATGAAAGAAAACTTGGAATTTTCCCACAAAGTTTTACATTTAAACACATTGTTACAAAAATGTTATTACAATGCATACCCCCGTACTGACCAAATAAAGTGCGGACTCCACATTTTATTAAGGGATCTTATGAAGGATAAGATCTTTATAAAGATTGACACGACTTTATAAAGACTTTAGGGCCTGACGGTAAAGTGATTACTTATCTTTCTTATTTCGTAAGCGATCATTCTATTATGTATTTATATCCTTGAACATGTATTTTTAAAATCTCTTATTTTGTACTGCGTAAACCAGTTTATGTAAGTTTTATATCAGCAAAACATTTTAGCGGTAACTATGAATATGTTTTATTAGTCAAAATCATAACTTATACTTTATGTCATCAATCATTATTAATAATTTACAATTTTATGTATGCAACACGTGTTGCTATAAGCTCTTAAATAACTGTTTTTGATTTATATTTTGTCGATAGTTTTTTAATGAAGCATGCTATCATTAATTAAGTAATTTATACAAGAACTATTAGCCAAAAAATTTCAGGTGCTGGACTTCAAAGCATTTATTAAAAAAGACAATATATGCCAGAAAGTGAGATAGATTTTTAAAACTTAGAAAACTTACTAATTATGCTAATGACAAAATTTATATTCCTGTATTATTAGAAAGTTCCGCGTAAGAGATTAACAAGTTTTACCACAAATTTCGTGCGAAGAGAAATAAAGTAAGATAAGCGCCAGACATAATAAATCGCTATTAAAACTACATAAAATAGCCGAGAGCCTCAGAAATTTAATGTCCACAAAATAATTATAGGGCATATAACTAACTAATGTCATAGTGTATTTTTCTAGGATAGGAAATTCGGTTATATAAAGTGATGTGTTCACATGTTAAAATATCATTATTAGAAATTTTGAAATATAAATTTTCTATCGTGAACGTCAAGTGCGTTTTTTTTTCATGTGTGAACATGATTCTGACTGGTTTGGGGTTCGTGGCGCAATCCCAAAAGTACAGCAAGCAAATAAAGTGATATTCTAAATTTGCAAATTTTGGCGGAAAAATGGTAGTTTGGGGCCCTTAATTTTTGAAATGATTCATGAATAACGTTAATCCTCAGTAATTTTCCGGAGAATTTCGCTCTTGCTTAAATTGTTTTAAATACCTTGTAGAATTATGTATGGGTGTGAAGCACTTTTCATATTTTGGACACAACATGATTAACAAAAACAAAACACATGTATATCCAATAACTATAAAGCTTTGATCAATCTCTTCTTCACGAAGATTCATTTTTATCACTTTTGGCATTTTCCCATGCCTACTTAGCTGCATAGTGCTTCTTATTTTATTTGGAATACTTCATTCTTCATTTATGCCAAGAATATTTAAACTTTTATATATTCTTTTGGGTATTGAATGGGATAACGTTTCTAGTAGAATATAGAATATTTCATTCTTCATTTACGACTAGAATTTTCAAATTGTGATACATTCCTTTGGTTGTTGAATGTGATAACTTTTCTTGTAGTATTGTCAATACTTCATTCTACATTTACGACAACATTTTTCTTACTTCTGTGTGTTCTTTTAGAGATTCTTGAACAATTCATGTTTCACGAAGTTCTTGATCTGTTCAACCTTGCTATATTCATGTGGCTATCTGTGTTTGACCAGTCTCGTAGTATTCCAATCAATTGCTTCGTATGCATTATTATCGCGTGCATTATTAGACATTGGCATTTTCCTGAGTTTGTTCATCCGTTCTCCAATGTTCTCACATGATGAGTTGAAATTTGCCGAGCAGATTTCATTTTTTTTAGTGAGATTTGAATTTTTATATAATAAAAAAATATTCATAAATAACAATAGTTCTTCAAAGGCACAACAGCTCAATGGTGGATCAAGACCGTCTTTCTACTGATAGATTCAGAAACATGACAAGTTTTCCTTTTTAAGTAGTAGGGTTTTCAACCCTACGCCCAAATTCTCTACTGTCATATTAGACCGGGACCTACGGATTACAATACAACAACAAAAAAAACAACGGAAGCTATACAAACACCCATCCAACCTCTGGGAATCGAACCCGAAACATCTGACACAAAGTGTCGGTAACTCGGCCATCATTATCATAATTATGATGATAATGAATAATTATCATAGTAATAATTATAGATAAATAATAATAATGAATAATTTTAATAATAAAAAATAAATAATTTATTATGATTCTTATATATTAGTATATAAATACTAATAATCAATAGTTTTAATAATAAAGAATAAATAAATTATTATGATTCCTTTATATTAGTATTTAAATGCCTAATTCATCTAATACATTTTTACTAACATTATTTAATTAATAATTTAATTATCATAATATATACACTCAAGAGCCAAAACATTATGACCACCCCTACATTTTGCAATGAACTCGCCTGGATGACGTGGAAGGCACGTGATCAGGTGGAAGTGGTATTTAACTGCTGCTGGAGATATATATATATATATATATAGCAAATATATATATATATATATATATATGTATGGCCAACTCGTTATTGACAGGTGGTCATAATGTTTTGGCTCTTAAGTGTAACTCATACATGAACGCATAATGCACAATAATCACTCAAAATGCATTGAAATTCACGTCTTTTGTGTATTAAATAGGTGAGATAGGTTTCTATTCTGGTGTGCTTCATTCATTTCTGTGAAAAAAGAGTAGATTCGGGGTTGACTTTCACAGATTCCTGTAACAACACTCGAACAGTCACATTAGAGTGGGGAATACTTACCTTCGCTAAATCTTCGAACTATGAGCATAGTACCTACTTTAAAATTGATTTTTATTTATCTTAAATAAAGTTATATATCTTACAGTTAATCAATTTACAGACAGTTTCCCTTTTTTTGTATTTTGAAATTTTATTTCAATTTTTAATTTCAGATAGGAATGCAATGCAAGTCCTGAGAGATTTGTTGCAACTTTAGTTTCTAGGCTTTTAGGTGTGCAAACTGGTGTGATGCAATCCCAAATCTAGGAAAATATTGTTTAAAATATAAAAACGGATCTAGTCTACCATAGCCAATTCATAGCCATAGGCAATTCATTCAATTTGGATAATGTGTATGAGCATCTGGCATAGACAGTAAAACTAAATTGTGTGAATTTTTTCAGGTTTTCGCCCGTGCATGGTGAGTCTAGTGTCCAAATTAAAACAAAACTACAAAATCTTTTTAAAAAGTTAATTTTATTTTTCCAAAGTTCTAGGAGAGGATGTTAAAAATAAATATTTTGAAAGTAAAATGTTTTAAATAGAGTTCTTGCTTTAGCCTACAAAGTGTTGAGAGTTGAGACATATTGTTCAGTCAAGTCTTATAAAAACCTATCTTGGATGAACATATTAAGAAAATCTAATAAAAGCCATTCTAATATTAAGAATGTAAAATAATTAATGTATTGCAAGCATAACATATTTCTGATTCAAACGTACAATTGTCATTTGCTTGTCTTAAGCGATTCTTTTATAAATACTTGTTAGCACATATTGATTTTATAGGACATATAATTTTTAAGTTAATTCAGGATGATTTTACCTCCCCGCACTATACGCTTAAGCTAGAAAAATTCTTAAATTCTTCCTTACAGTTCAGGGCCTGAATGGCTTAGTGGCTAGCGCTCTGGCGCTCGGTACCACAGGTTTCGGATTCGAGTCCCAGCGGTGCCATGGTTGTTTGTAGTGGTTCGGAATCCACTTTAAACCGTAGGTCCCGGGCCAATAGGATCGTAGAGCGTTGCGGGGGCATTGTTACTCCGCGTCCGTGGCTTATCTTGAAGTTCCACGCGCCCCCTGGGTAATGCAAAGTGAGTAACGTCTGTGCAGCGCTTGCCTTAAGGCATCCAAGACCAAACTGTCTAAGTGTTTGCCAGCTGCATTTGAAAGAAAAAAAAATTCCTTACAATTCTAGTCAGTCTAACCATTAAGCAGACATTCAAAAGGTTTTGATGTACTCAGTCAATTCAACAATTCCAATAATGTTCCTTAACTTTAATTCCACAAGGGTATAATGATGATCTATCGATATAATATAATATTAAAGATACAGACATATAACTCGCGTTTACAATGGACAACCAACAATAATGACATAAAGGAGAAAGTTTGTAGAAGAATTTTAAGTGGTTACAGCAATAAAGGATTGTTTACATTTTCGATAAATGTGACTGAAGTTAATGCAAGTACTAAAATGTAGCTTAATAATGTAAAAACTGTTTTTTAGATACGTATATTCAATAAAAGTCATATAAATTATTTTAACTATATTTATTTTTCTAAATCTATTAGTAAAGATCAAATACATAAATTTATTTTTAAGTATCAGTAGACGGAAGTTGGTTTAAAAAATTCAGCTCACACGTTAAAAATGATTCCCCGTATTCACTACCCCTGGTTTTGTTAGAACAAGGAAAAATATGTATTAGTCGAAATTGATATCTAATTCTTAACTGTACTGTAACCGTGCTTCCTCCTACGCACTGGACAGAGAGCCAGTATTAATAAATTAAATTGCAATATTTTAAATCTTTAATATAACCAATGAGATATAATTAAAAAAATTACTTCTGACATTTAAAAGCTTACAAGGAATTTGCAATTACATTCCTTTCATTCTTAAACGAAGAACACTGTTGGCATTTTCTACCAACGCAATTAATAACCGCACTAGCATCTAAGGTCTCTGCGCAAATAAAAACTAATTCGTTTCCAACTAGAGCGACACAACACAAAATTGCAACGCCAACGTCAAGATCCACTTACAATTCAACTCGAATTCTGGACTTTGCAAAAATGAATCATGGCGGTCTTTTGTGTTCCACACCAAACACCTTGTCTCTCTCTCTTCAGAACATTCTCGGCAAAGAGTTTGTTCTGAGAAAAAAAACAAAAAAACATTCCATTCTTGGAGCAACGTATGCTTTCACAACGGCGGCGTCTTACAGCGGCAATAAAGCTGCTGTTGCCACAAAATATAAGGTCAGTAGGCCTCGAGACTCTCATACAAGAGGAAATACAGCGTCATCACGAGTTTCTGTTGAGAAACGTTTAGTTTACAGTCCCTTATCCGGAGAAGAAATATATCTAACGCAACACTGTGTATTACTTGGGTACATACTCTCACCCCGAGAGGGGGTATATTTCGCGCATCCTGCACGTAACAGTGTATCGGGTTTTCGTTTTAAAACTGTAATCCTTCCAAGAATCTATAATTTAAATACATAATTATAGATTCTTGGAAGTATGAAAATATAGTGTGTGAATGTGTTAAATATAGTTTGTGTCTAATTGTATGTGTGCTATATTTGTGCGTGTGTAAAAGAAGCTGTGAGTTCTCCAAACTGTGCCACAAGTATATCAAGCCACCCACTCCTATTTACAACATGAATGCCCAACCTGCACACTACAGTATTAAATACTTTTATTTTAAATAATTTAAAATAGTTTTTTTTTCTTCTAATGCAGCTAGCAAATAGACCAGGATCTTCGCCATAAGGGCTGCACCGATGTTACTCACTTTGCATGACCCAGGGGGCGCGTGTAACTTGAAGATAAGCCACGGACGCGGAGTAACAATGCTCCCGCAACGCTCTACGATCCTATTAGTACCGGAATCTACTGTTTAAAGTGGATTCCAAACCACTATAAACATCCATGGCACCGCCGGGACTCGAACCCGAAACCTGTGGTACCGAGCGCCAGAACGCAAGCCACTCGGCCATTCAGGCCCATTTAAAATAGGTATTGATGATATTATTTTATGCAAAGACAAAATTTTGATATTTTGAATTAAATTAAAGAAAATTTAAATAAATAAATAGATTTATCATTTTAAGGTTTCATCTTAACACTATACACATACATAATACATCATATAAGCATATTTATAGTAATAAATTTTCGAAATCCTTTTTCAAACTTCACATTCTTCTCTAAAAAGAAAATAAATATTTTGGTATTTTTCCTTTATATTTCACTTCATCTTCATTATAAAATATGTCATCATATGTCATGAATAATTCATGAGAGGGGCTATAGATCAACACTTAACTAGTTGACCGCTTTCGAATACAGGTTTTAAGTAAATGCCTCCTGAATATCAAACTTAGGTAACAAACTTGGATGTCTTTTAAATATGTGTTTTTGTTTCTATTCAAATGAGAATAACATTGCCCTAAATGAGGAAGACATGATGTACATCAGGACACCAAGTAAAATTCTCGTATGAAAAGCTAAAGTAGACTCATTTGTTTAAAGTGAGAATTTGTTATGATCATATATAATATTGCTGTTGGAAATTTCTAGAATGTAAACATATTACCATAAAGTAAATATTTTGAATACATTGACATAAAAAAAATATTTGCTCGTAATATTATTCGAATAAGAATATTTTTTAAAGATCGTTTTATCATAAATCTTATTACATGGTATCATATAAATATAATTATATGCTTATTTCATAATCTAATTTATATTCTACAGTTAGATTTTAATAAATAAAATAGTAGATTTCCATCACAAAATATTTTTAAAAGAAAATCATTCTTTTTATTCATAAAATCCTTCCATGTGTTAGCTTAATATAGATAAAGTTTTTCAATTTATATAAGGATAATTTCATATCAATTATTATATCCAATATATTATTAATTAGCTATATAAGGATAATTTATATTAGGAATTAGTGGTTTGGCTTCAAATTCAAAAAGAAGCAAATTAAATTAATATGTCAGAAGTTTCTTCCGTTGGCTTCTAGTAGTAAATGTTGAAGAGTATTCATATTGATTCTTCACTATGCTAAGTTGAGGATATGCATTTATTATTGTAATTCACATTGTCGCTGTATTGCTCGAGGCGCCTCGTGGTGTACCCCTGTAATAGTGAACGTTATCAATATAATATCAATGTAGTTATCAATAAATAACTAATATTCGATTAACAGTATCAATTTAAAGTATTGGTTATTTGAAAAAAGTATGTGAGACACAATGTGGTTGTAGTGCACGAGACTTCTCGTGGTGCATGCTTATAATTTTAAATTAATGGTTAACGATATTTTTTAAACCAGGGATGGGCAAACTACGGCCCGCGTGCCGACTCCGGCCTGACGGAAGGTTCTAACCGGCCCGCGGATAGAATTTTAATTTGTCGGTCCGAGGCAAATTAAAAGAAATATATATTTATATATTATATACCCATCTCCTTTTCTGCTTTGATGAAATATTATTTTTTTCTTCCTTTTTTTCAAAGGACTGATGATCTTTTTACTTTCTCTATTTTGTTTCACAAAGCATAAATCGACGGAAATGGCAAGCATAATAAAGTTTCAGCCTTAGATTGGTGCGAACAAGTTATAGTTTTACAAATCATTATCGGAAGTAAGTTTTCCAAACTTAATATATTACACCCAGAAAAACAGTGCTATGTTTGCTTCATCTTATATATGTGAGCAAGTACTTTCAACTATAGAAAGAGATATTTCAGGAGTAGACTGACAGATGAGCATTTAGCCTCTTTCTTTAGAATCAGTACATCTCACTTCGAACCTCACTATAAGGAACTTGTAAAAATGAAATAGCAATTTCATTCATCTCATTAATATATTTAAATTGTAATACTTATATATTGTTTTTAAAATTATAGGAAAATTTATCTTGCCCCGTCAACCTTTGTTTTTCGATTTTTGGTCCGCGACCGAAAAAGTTTGCCCATCCCTGTTTTAAACAGTAGCTTCCGGTATCATATGACTGCATGACGTTGGATGTAAGACTGACAGCTCTAAGTCGTCAAAAGAATACATCGCATATTTCGGAATCTACCAGAGGACAGACGGCCTTGGCCCATCATGGAGCTGCTGTGCCATTGAAGATGAAGAAGTTTAACGTCATCTATTCGAAGTAAGGGATATTGTTAAAAATATGTGAGGCACAAATGGTTGTAGTGCACGAGTCTCATAGTGCTACACTTCTGTAATGTTAATTTAGTGGTTAACGATATCAATTAAAAGTGAGGGATATTTAACCCCTTAACTGCCGCCGGCGTATATATACGCCTCACTCAACCGCTGCGTTCCCGGCCGCCGGCGTATATATACGCCTTTCCGAAGTACGATCCTTTGCATTGCGCTGCTATAAAGAAAACTGTCCCCACGGTCTTGGAATGCCACAAAATGACCTTGACAATGTTTGAAACGGATTTTATTATTTCAGAGAAAAGGGACAGGGTATTGGTAAAGGGCATGTTTCTGAAACGGTGGGTCATAGCTGTGCAGTATTTGCTTCTGTTTCTGTTTGAGCAGGTCGTGCTTTTTTATTCTTCATTTGCTTCCGTTTCGTCGTGAAACCCGCTATCAATGCAATGAATGTAATTTTGGTTTATGTGACTTGGTTTATAAAAAACAAGTTTAGACATTTTAAATAAATAGTTATTTCTCCTATCATGTTTTACATATAAAGCAATAAAGAATTCTTGTTTTAGGAAATATCACACAGCATATAAGTTCTAACATCTGTTTTATTACACTGTTATTCTATACTTTAAATTTAGAATTTTTTTTTTTTTTTACATTTTATTTTTTCTGTGAAAGTAAAAAGGTTTTATGTTGCAAAACGCACCTCTTATTTTACGTCGCATAACTACGCGCGCCTGTATGAAAAACGGTGGCACTGGGGAGTGCATCTCGTAAGTTTCCCTCGGCAGGTAAGGGGTTAAAGGAAAACTGTGAGGCACAATGCGTTATAATGTTCGTGACTTATCACGGTGCACTCCTGTAATGTTAATATAGTGTTTAACGATAGCATTTAAAAGTAAGTACAATGTAAGGGGTATTTAAATATATATATACACTCAACAGCCAAAACATTATGGCAACCTGTCCATAACGAGTTGCCCCACTTTTGGCGCGCAACACAGCTTCAACCCGCCTTGGCAAGGAGGCCACAAGTCCTTGGTAGATTTTCGCAAACGGATTGTACCAGATGTTTAAGCAACGATGACACAAATCCGAGATATTGTGAATTGGTGGTCTTTGAACTCTGAGCTGCCGTCCCAGGATATCCCAAATGTGTTCTATCGGCTGGAGATCCGGTGAGTTAGGCGGCCAGGACATTAACTGGAATTCTGCATCATGTTCCTGGAACCACTCCAACACAATTTTAGTCTTGTGACAAGGGACGTTGTCCTGTTGGAACATTCCATTTCCAGCTGGAAAAACAGAGGCCATGTAAGGGCGCAACTGGTCCGCAATGATGTTCAGATACCCTGTAGCATTCATGGTCTGCTCTACCACAACCACGGGTCCCATAGAAGCCCAAGAGAACGTCCCCCAAAGCATAATACCAAAGCATAATCTTAAATTTATGGAAAGTATAGCATGATTCTGAAAATTATTTTGAGTACGAACGTTATATTGTAGTGTTTGAAGTCCAGGAGCTAATATTTACAAAAATGGTTGGATCCAAATAAATATTTCCAATACAAAATACCTTCCTATTTAGTTTTTAAACAGAGTATATATGATATGTAATCGTAAGTAATTTATCTCTTATTTTCTTATTCATGCTATGTTATATGCGCACTCTTTCATTACTGTATAAAATCATGAAATTTTAAATATATCTGATATATTTTGAATGCCATAATAAATACATAAAGTAATTTAATTTTTTCTCCGATATTTGACATTTAGTAAATAATTCCCTTCGTGAAATTATTAAATTTATTTAAATATGTTTCTTAAGTAATATCACGGACATATTTTCAACAAAGAAATATTTTTTTAATTTTTGACAATGTATCAAAATAAGCATCAGTTAATACTGTTAAAATATGCATATTAATTCTTTCTAATCATTTCAATTCATTTAATCCAGTTCGTTAAGGACGTTTCTCAATTAAAATAAGTTTAGTTAAAAGTTGCTAAATAATAAAAAAACACTTATGCCTCTTCGGAAATGATATAGGTATTATTTAATACAAACTCAAATAAAATAAATCTACTTCCCAAAGGACTGACTAAAGTTCTCCTTTCTGCAATATCCCAAAAAGACAAAAAAGAAAAACCGAAGTCGCCGATAATATAAAGATTTGAAAAATAATGCATGATCTAAACCTCATTAAACTTCCAAAAGAAAATATTCTAGATTGCTAATTAAATGTTCAAAGACAAGAAATAGTAATTAAAGCCTTCCCTTTTCTCACTTCTCCTGCAAACAGTTTTCACCTTGATGCTCCGCGAAGCACGATCGAGTGAAGTTTTTTTCACTGCAGTATCGCATATTAGTTGTTCCCTCTACAATTAATTTCCGTAAGCTCCGTGATGGTATTGAATGGAAATGTAAAGATAATTATCTTGAGCTATGCTTATTCGAAAATTATTTTGTCATCTTTTCTCCGATCCAGACACGTTCTTTAATTTGTAGGGTAATTGGATGTGTGATAGATTAAGATTACTTTTTTTTTTCAAACATCGATTACTTGTTATTACGAATGGTATTAGATTAATGTTATGCATATTAAAACATTGGTATTGCGTTAATATACGCAAATGAAATGATAATTAATTAAATTAATCGGATAGGAAAGACAAATATGTTATATCGTCTATTTAATATTCATATTTTACTCGAAATTGAAAACTGAATAAATGTAAATGTGATTCTGAAGTATTTTTCGGTAATAAATTATGAATTTAAGATTGCATATGTTTAGATAATTTAATAAATATTTATATAGCATTTTAGTGGAAAAAAATAATAAAACCCTTAATTAAGCACACTACCCAGTCTTATGAACACGAATGCGTAAAAGATGACAGAAACTCAGAATACAGAGAAAAACAGAAGAAAAAAATAAATAAAAATAGTTATAGAATATTTTAGAGACGCAAACACTTCTGAAATATAGATTTAAATTAGTGAAAATAGTATTTTCTAATTATGTATTTTCATGTGCTTTCTAGTAAATTTCATCTAAACAGTTAGAATCCTAACTTAGAAAAAAGTAAATTAATTTATTTAAATATCGAGCATAAAATGTAGAAAGGAAACTTAAATATGCTTCAATAAAGTTTTTTTTTTATTCATGTTACCATGAAATTATTTTTAGGATTCTTATAAAAATATTCAAAAAAAAAAAAAATGCTTAAAAAAATTAAACAATTGCCCTAATTAAAATTATCAATTACAAAAAGTAAAATGATCGAAATAGCTCTTAGGATTTTTATAAAAGTCCTTTCAGAAATATATTGGAATATATTGGTATGTGGAGTTTAGATAAACTATACACATATGAAAAACAGGAACACAATAAAGCTTAACTAAAAATATATATTCATAATCTAGATTACATAGACAAAATACTATTTACAAAAATGAATACATTTTAGTAATGATTTGGTGTGGACCTGAGCAAGAAACATTTCAATTTACATCAATGAAACATGATTGTCAATAACTGACAGTTGGAATTATGCAAATAAATTTACAAATAAATATATATGTTGTGATGTTGTTGTTTCTGATCCCCGATATGGTATGGTTATTAGACCAAATCCATAAGACCATAAACCTCTTAAAAGTCCAAGAATACTAGAAGCCCAGATTAAACCTCTTTCAACGAATGTATCGAAAGCCAATATATAAATCCAAATGGGCTACAAACTTATATGACAATTCATTCACTGTATTAACATTCATGAATATAAAATTAACTTTTTCAGTTTTCTGTAAATATATTGAAACACTTTATTATTTCATTCACTAGGGTAAATTTCTTATTTCAGCAAGTTCAGAGATTATTTACGGCAGTTCTTTTATAGCTTTCTGACTTAGATGTTTTACATTGGGCACTGCTTTCTACTAGGCAAACATGACAACGTAGTAATTACTCTGCGGCCAGAATAAGAACCACTCGTAGATTTCTTCAACATTTAATAGCATGTCCTCTTCTTCCCACGAGTGGTGTTTTTTGGCACATTACGCAGACGATTTTTTTTCCTTTCTACCCTTTGCGTTTTCACTTTTGACATTTTCCATTTACTGCTTTCTTTCTTCTTCGTTTTATTTTCAAAGTCGTATTTGTATATTAAATTATTGAGTACATAATTCGTTCTATATATGATTATTGATCCTTCTACCGGTAATTTTTTTTTGCATTTTATTTTCCCTCGCATGTCTATTGGTCAAGGGTGGAAAACTATCATCTTGACACTTGGAATAGACCTCTATTTTTTTAAAGCACATTTCCTGTGTATAATTGTAATCGTGCAATGTGTGGATTACCCTTGTGTAGTGGCAAGTTATATGATGTGTTTCACCAAAAAAAATCGTTTGCTTGCAAGGAATGCCTTTTATGGTTGTTGCGGGGGTAACAGACCTTAAGATAACCTTAACAGTTGTACAGTAAAAAAACAGTAGTAAGTGTTAATATACCGACGTAGAAATGGGGCCGTTGGTCTACGTATACTCGTAGGACGGCCAAATGACTTAACATTAATAAAAAGCAATTAAAATAAATACTAGGACAAACAACTAATTTACTTTTACCCTTTAATGAATACGAATAAATACTATTACAATAAAATTTAGGATTTTTAATATTTGGCAGAATAAATAAAATAAAAAAAGTTTTATAGAGAATGTTTATAGAGAAATGTTTACAAAGAAATGTTTACAGAGAAGTATTCATAATATTTCGCACGCATACCTCAATCGAAAATATTCCTTTGAGTGTGTGGGCAGTGGGGTACCAGTAGCCTCATATCCTTTTTACCAAAAAAAAAAATGCTCACCGACAATTCCAAAGATGGACATAACTCTCCATTACAAATTATCCCTGGAGCCATTCTCGCAGCAAAAATTGTGCACCAGGCTCACGCACTATCGTAGATCGTTCGCTCTGCTTTCAACGGGTCTTCCTTTCTGCCCGCAAAAACTCCAAAAAAGGGATGGATCCCACCAAACCGACCGGTTCTTTTGGACCTGACCGTGTGACCGGGATGGGTTATCTACCATTCCTGGTTTCATACAAAAAATAAAGGAAATACCCCTTACCCTCACACAACAGGATAATTACCAGTTACAACAGTAAGTAAGTAAACACTAGTAGTAAAAAAACAGTACCTTAAAGATGTCTCAACTTTGACTTATACTGCTTTCTGTGTGGGTATTCATTGTAACCGTTTTCTTTTCACAGGAAGTGATTAACTGGATGTATTTCATAATATTTCTTCTGATAGACGTCACGTCAAGTACAGCTGTTAAATTAAAGTTTTCTGTCTTTGTTATGCACCCCATAACAGACGTTAGATTTATTGTTATGAAAACATTTAGCTATCCTATTTATCTATTACTCTTGGAACTTCTTTCAAAATGAACATTCAGACGTGTTCGAAGAATTTTGCCTTCCTTATTGTTTTCAATGTATATGGAAGATTCACAATATATTCCTACAATGTTTTTCCATTTTTTCTTGTTATGTACCCCATAACAGATGTTAGATTTATTGCTATATAAGCATTTAGCTATAATATTTATCTATTATTCTTGGAAAACTACTTTCGAAATGAACAATCAGACATGTTCGAAGAATTTCGCCTTCCTTATAATTTTCAATGTATATGGACGATTCAAATTATATTCCTACAATGCTTTTCCATTTTTTTTAACAACAGAACAGATAGCGCATGTCCTTGGACAATAGTAAATATATATTTTATTCTAAAAAATTAATTTAAGCAGTGATTTTAAGTTTTAAAAGTGTGTTGATACTACGATTTCTACTGATGAAAAATATGAATTTTCCGATTGGGTTAATAACAACATAAGGCAAATTTAATTAAGGCAGATTCAGTATTTAAAATCTCAGCATTAGCATCTGGGATTTAATTAATAATTAAATGTTGCATCATCAGATTGCACACTTGTATGCATGCAAAATATAAATAAAAGATAGACTTAACTACGATAAGTTGTTTCATAAATATTTGTTTAGCAAAAACTTAGTGGCAGTCTGCCAAAAATATTTGTTAAGAAATTAATATTATATGCTTTGACTTGCCGTAACTCTGCTTACAAGTTTAATACTGTAAAGTTAATTCTCTACTTTATGAATTAATGAGTAATTTTTGTTATTTTGCTGAATTCGTTGAAACAAAAAAAGAATTTGATGATTTTGCATGCATAGATTCGTGTCAACACCTTGGCAGTTTATCTAAGGTCTCGTGACATTGTTAATTATCAATTGATAAGATGCTTAAATTAACTTTATCAATAAGTTAGACGATAGTTTTTCATTATGAATGTGCAAGAGGCAGCATTTTCAAAAATATGTATTTTAAAATTATCTGCACTCTTGACAGTCATTTGGGTCTAATTTTTATAACGGGAACAACTCCATGAATGCACTGTGCGCGGGTTGTAAAAGTGATGGCGACAGACTACTTTGAGATGAAGCAAAGAGTGCCATTTTTCCCATCGTATCTTCAACGTCCAACTTCGAAACTCCATTAATTTGACATTGTTCTGATGTCGCTCATGCCTAATTTATGCTGCATTTAAAAGTGCCTGAATAATAACGGAGGGAAATACTTCTCAAAACACTAAGTACCCAAAAATCAAAGTTGAGAGGATTTTTTTTTCTTGAAGGAATTATACAAGTGTGTTTGGGAAAGAAGAATTGAATTTTAGGCCACTTCATAAGTGAGTAAAGAACAAAATGTAAAAATGTATATTTCTTATAACCTCCTTGATTTGGGACGCAACGTACTTTTACCACATTTTGCTTTTGTAATAAGGATATTTATATTTATGTATGTAAATGCTCAAGAAAGAGTTTTTATGCGTTGAAGATTGCTTCTAATAGTCTTGCAAAAGATGCAGTCATTACGGAAGAGTTTCTCAAGTAAGTGAAAATGAAATTGAAAAGAGAAGGGAAGTAACAAAAATTGAATTTTTAGTTTTGGATAAGGGCATGTTAGGACTGAGTATAATATTTCGTTTATTTTACATTTTATAATTCTTTAAGAATGCGTTTTGAAATTTAATGAACTCAAAAAAATCTAAAAGTATGATTATAAAGAAAATGATGAATTGCTGTTAAACATAAAAAAACTATTTTAATAATTTTATGTTTATATAAAATTATTAATTAAACATATGCTCATTCGAAATAATCTTTCTCAAATTTTTATTAAGGATCAAGAAAAAAAGTTCAATTACTTAATATGTAGTGAATTTCTTTCTATTTTTTTTCATTACAACAATTAATTCCGTGCTGTAAAAATATTAGAATTTATTATATGATAAAAAAAATATTTTGTTACGTCATAAAATGTATACATCTAATAAAATTATACGTCTAAAATTATACGTCTTTATCATTTATGAGCTTTTAAAGATCATTTTATGAATTTTAATGACTACATGCAAAACTATGAACAGCATTTAAATATGTAAATTGATTTGGAAAATGTTTATCCCAAAACGAATATTTTAGTTTTATCTAAAAATATTAATTAGAAAGATCCATTCTCCAAATTTTTTACTTTTGTTTTCATTAGGTTTCGAGCAAAAAAAAAAACAATTAATTGATATACATTCTTTTTTTTTTATTGTGAGAATCAGTTAGGTTCACTTAAAATATTATATCTGATTATATTACAGGCTATAAGCATTACAGATGTAATAGGTTATAAGTATTGCAGAAAAATTGTAGATTATCAGTATCATTTGTGAGTTTTGACCGATATCATTTATTGTAATGATCCCAAATAAAAAATGAAATAAATTTGAAATACAAATACATGCCTGCCAATCATCTATGAAAGAGTTCATAGAACACGTTATTTACCATTACAGCATTTCACGCCGAAATTTGGCAAACCAAAGTATTTTCGAGCATAGCTCTTATTTCGTAAACAATCCTAAAACATATCAGCCTCTTACTTGATTACTTCTAGCGGCTTGTAAAGCTGGTCTGGGGATAATATATTCTTGATTAAAGTATGATGCATTCTAGTGTCTGTTAGAACAATTTTTTTTTAAACTATGGAATAATGTATTTTAAATTCTAGTTTAATGTATTTTAAATTCTAGTTTAATGTATTTTAAATTTTAGTTTAATGTATTCTAAAATTTAGTCTAACAACATATTCGATATTCTTATTGAGTATATTCTAAAATTTAGTCTAAC
>BPLQ01008508.1:0-79269 GCA_021605075.1 Caerostris darwini | reverse complement strand
GAGATTCTTATTGAGTATATTCTAAAATTTAGTCTAACAACATATTCGAGATTCTTATTGAGTATATTCTAAAATAGATTATCAACTAGCATAATCTAAAATGTGGTCTAAAATGTGCCTATCATATTCTAGATTCTCGTCAAACACATTCTACATATCATAAGGTTCTTATATTTCTTTATTGTTTTACATCGATTTTACCTTAAATCACAAAACTCGAGATTGTTCATAACAGCATTGTACCCTTTTTCAAACTGCAAATATTAATAAATACATTTTGAAATAAGTATAATTTGACCAGTTTAACATATCTCTACTTAATGGCACTTCAAAATTTGTTTTTCTCAAAATGGTAACATTTTCTCCATCTAAAGATTTAATTATACTCATTTTATTCTTTAAGATGGCTTCCTTCTTCGAAACCCAAATGATTAACGTCTTCCGTGCATTTAGTGTAACTTGTCACAAGTTTTCTGGTATCCATAGTTACTTATTAAATGTTCTTTCTAATTAAGAACAATATTCCTGGTCACTTAAAACTCTCGCATAATATTGCTTAATTGTTTATTTCTGTTCATCTTGAAGTGAATTCTCGGATAATTAATTGCTGATTGGAGATGTGTTCTCTTACTTGTCTCGCTTCCAATTTTCTTCCGAAGTTTTCGGTTGCAGTTATCCAAAGCACTTCAAAATTTAGGAGGAACCAATTATATTAATAGCTTTAATTGGTGGTTCAATTTAAAAAAAAAATGCTTATTAGGAATTGAATGATTCTTGGAAATTTATCGTGATTAAGTTGCTGCTGAAAGACAAATATCTAATTATTTCATCTTACTTAAAATAAGATAATTTATTGAACACATAATAAATTGCTAAGAAAGTTAACAAAGTGTTAACAAAATAAAATGCTAACAAACCTCTTCTTGGAATTCACGCGATGAATATATATTAACCCCATATTTAACGCAATATTAATCACGAGAATACTAATAACATAATAACGTTTATAAATGTAAACCATAGACGCAAGCAACAATGTCCCCACAGTGAAAAATCTCAAAGATGTCTGGTGCGTAGTATCAGCCCGGATAAATTTTGATTAAACATGAAGGCATAAAGATCAATTATTTTATTTCATATTCCCAAATAAAATTTTTGATTCAAACAAACAAAATTACAATTTCCAAATTAGGCATAAACACATGAAGTACAATCTCTTTTCTAATTTTCGAAAAAAAAAATATATATCCAATGGCGTTAGCTAGACGTTAACAGTTCTCACCCATAACTAAGACAATTCAGTCAGCTGAAAATCATATACGATCAATAAAAATACGGAAAATAAAAAAAAATAATAATAAAATTATTTTTAATAATCATAATAAATTATTAAATTAATAAATTATTTTTTCACAAAATTTTATGTTTAACATATAATATACACTTCAGCGCATTTCAAAATTAGAAGCAAACACATGAAGTGCTATGTTTTTTCTGGTTTTGGATGAAATTGGCATCATTCTCAAAATCAGAAAAGCAAGAAATCGAAGATACACTCCTTCAATCCCACCCCCACTCCAAAAGAAATAAAGTAAAATAAGAAAACGAAAACCTCACGCTATTCTCCGAAGTTGCCTGCGAGGAATGAAGAGTGAACAGAACTTATGTGCAACATTTTCCGAACAATGGCAATGCCAGGCGGAAAGAAATTCATTCTTTTTTTTTTCTCTTCTTTCTTTTTCAGCCTGTATGAATCCATTTCAGTTCTATTCGCTGCCAGGTACATTTAAATTGGATTTCGAACACAAAGCAAGTTTTTCTTCAATTTTTCTGTATCCGTGACGGTATATTCCATTCCCTTCTGTAAAGAAGCGACCGGGAAAAGAAATGAAATGCACTTTCGCTGCAGACACCTTACGCAAGCTACTCAAAGCACCGTAAACTCCTTTATGGAATCTATTTCAATTTTTCAGCAAACTTGTGCGAAGGAGCGGGGAAAAATTGGAGAGTGTTGTTGTGGCAAAGAGGTACAAATGAAATGCCCACGGTGAAAAATTAGTTTTTACACCTGTTCAACGCTTTAAATATATTGTCTTTTTTTTTATTCGCTTTATGTCAATTCTATATGAATTTCATTATTACAGTGACAAAATGTATTATTCATCATTTTCCGAAATGATTTTTTATATCTTTTTTAACAAATGTTTCAAAATAAAGATAACTATTTGGAGATTGCTTACTTGCCATGGATATCTGATTTTCCATCAAATCTGAAACTAATGAAAGAAACCGGAAATAATTAATAGCTTCAAAGGGTTCTAATGATTAAGTTATTCTTAGTTATCCATATAGACTTCCTTCTTGCAAGCAAGACGAGTTTTTTTTACATTTCAATGCCCTAAATAAATGTATATTACTGAAGTTGGACTGCTGGGAAACTGTGTTTGTCGTTTCAAAAATGTATGTATTAAAGAAAAAGGAAAATAGAATTAAAAACTATTGAAAATCGAATTCATAGGAGGAAAGGGTGATATTCAGCTGTTTTGTAACACCTGTAGGTAGACTTGACTTGACCCCGATTCGCTGAAGGAGAGGGAAGTGCCTCGCGGGAGGAATTTTATGGGTAACTACCATACATTTACGTACAAGCTACTACAAGCTACAAGATGACCCGGAAAAGTCTCACTGGAGAGTCTGAATAACGAGGCATGATGCTGAACATCATAAATGTCATCAAGGCTTCTCGTTTTTTAAAACAGTGTCTACAACAAAGCCATAAACGGATTGAACCTCAGCCCTAACCTTCAAAGGCACATGCTGACACTGTTAAACGAGTCAGGTATAAAGAATATATAGAAGATATTTAAAGCAAAGCAAAATTAATTAAACTTAGATAATATCCAAAGATATCAAGATTCAATTGCTTGATACGTGATGATTTATATATTTTTGGAACTTGATGTTATGAAACTACAACTCTTAAATGATACACTATTTTTGCGACTTTCTTAAACATTGTTGTTCTTCTTAACTATATTACTTTTTAATAACATTTTTTTTGCTAAATGCTTTAAATTAAATCATTAAACTGCTATTTCATTAATAATAAATTTCAACCTCACATTGATTTATATTGCAGATTTCCGATTTTAAATACTTGACAATAAATTTGATATTGATGGAGAAAAAAAAATTAAAAAAATATTAGACAGTTAAAAAGTCTTTTAAACCTATTATTCTATAAAGTATATAGTTCACTAAGAGAACAAAAATTTAATTTTGGGTAAGCATCACTCAGTAAGCATACAAAATCGGTGCCGGAGTTAGTTATAATAGTAAAACGCTATTGCATCAAAATTAATGGTGCTCATATAAATTTATATTAAATAAAATTACCATTAAATGAGGCAAAACAATTACATATATTCACACAAATGTGTGTTGTCATTTATCTGTCATTTCATTTATCTTTGTAACTAATTTTTGATGTTGTAAAAATACTTTTATGCACATTATGTTGTATGATGTATTTTACACTTAATGCTTGTAAAAATATTCATAATAATTAATGCATAAAAATAAATTTCATTCAAATATTAATATTTTCTGAAGTGGTTATAATTTAGTGAACTATAAGTTTTGCCCTTCACTTTGTTGTCAAAATATGTTTTCAATATTTTTAGTCGTTATGTGAGGTTTAAAAACATAAGAACATAATTTTACATGGCAAAAGGAGGAATATAAAAAAGTTTAAGTTATGGATACTGCATGAGGAATGTAAGAAATTTATACATTTTTTGAAATGCCCCTAAAATATAAACATATGTATAAATACATATTTTCATTGTACTTTCTTAAAATCATACTTTGTAGAAAAAAAAAATTAAAATAATGGTTTGAAAAAAAACCTTGATAAAATAAACGGTATTTTAAGTAAATAGTAACTGTATTTAAAAGGGCATTTTATTTAGTATTATTTGAATTTTAATGTTCTTTGAAAGCATTTTTTTATCTATTTTTATTAGAAATAAAAGATAGGCTCATGCGAAATAATGTGTATTTAATGCTTTAATTTATTTTTTATTAACTATAATAATTTTTCATTCTGTGACCTTTAGTGGCCTGAGGGATAACTCATTTTTTATTCTAATTGTGAAAACTTACTTCGAAAAATTCGAAACATAATCGTGGGGTGGATATAATAATTATGTAATGTTTCTAGCTATCATAAATGATTGCATCTAAAATATTCAAAACTTTCGGAAGATTTTAAACATGTTACAAAATATATGTTGACAGATTTCTGAACTTATGAGTAATCATATCATTTGATATACACTGAAGTGACAAAAGTCATGGGATAGCAATATGCAAATTTTCAGATGGCAGTAGCATCGCGTAGAACAGGTATAAATGCGCAGTGCTTTCGCAGAGCTTTCATTTCTGTTCAAGTTATTCATGTGAAGAGGTTTTGACGTGATGATGACCGCACGACGGGAATTAACAGACTTTGAACGCGGAATGTTAGTTGGAGCTAGACGCATGGGTCATGCCATTTCGGAAATCGTTAGGGAATTCAACATTCCCAGATCCACTGTGTCAAGAGTGTGCCGAGAGTATGAAATTTCAGGCATAACATCCCACCATGGACAGCGCAGTGGTCGACCGCCTGCACTTAACGACCGAGACCGGCGACGTCTGCAAAGAGTCGTAAATTCTAACAGACAAGCAACACTGCGTCAAATAACCGCAGAAATCAATGTGGGACGTACAAGGGACTTGTCTGTTAGAACTGTGCGGAGAAATTTGGCTTTCTTGGGCTATTCCAGCAGAAGACCGACTCGAGTGCCTTTACTGACAGAACGACATCGCTTGCAGCGACTCTCGTGGGCACGAGAGCATATCGGTTGGTCCCTAGATGAATGGAAAACCGTGGCCTGGTCCGATGAGTCACGATTTCAGTTGGTAAGAGCTGATGGTAGGGTTCGAGTGTGGCGCAGACCCCACGAAGCCATGGACCCAAACTGTCAGCAAGGCACTGTTCAAGCTGGTGGTGGCTCCGTAATGGTGTGGGCTGTTTTTTCATGGCATGGACTTGGTCCTCTGGTGCGACTGGACCGAACATTGACTGGAAATGCTTATGTTCAGCTACTTGGAGATCACTTGCAGCCATTCATGGACTTCATGTACCCAAACAACGATGGGATTTTTATGGATGACAATGCGCCATGTCACCGGGCCACAACTGTTCGCGATTGGTTTGAAGAACATTCTGGACAATTCCAACGAATGATCTGGCCACCTAGATCGCCCGACATGAACCCCATCGAGCATTTATGGGACATCATCGAGAGGTCTGTTCGTGCCCAAAATCCTGCACCATCAACGCTTTCACAATTATGGACGTCTATCGAGACAGCATGGCTCAATATTCCTGCAGAAGACTTCCAACGACTTGTTCGAGTCCATGCCACGTCGAGTTGCTGCACTTCGCCGGGCGAAAGGAGGGCCGACACGATATTAAGAGGTATCCCATGACTTTTGTCACTTCAGTGTATATATTGATACTGAAACTATTCGATCTATGTTTCGGAAAGAAATGTAATTATTGTCAATTGTATCGATAGATAAAATGATGGATAATTATAATTTTTTTTAATTAATTAATCACAATTTTTCATCCTTGACTTGGAGTGCCCTTATGAATAACGAATTTTTTCTTCTAATTGTGAAAGGTATAGATTCAAAAAATTGACCTAAAATGTCAAACACAATGCACCGTGATTGTGACTGGGATTAATCATTATTTTTCGGGGGGGGGGGGAGGATATAATAATTTTGGGATTTATCTGTTATAAATAAGTGCATTTCTACATAAATGATTACAATATATTAGTGAGTGTTCGGTTTCTCAATATTGTAAATATGTTACAAAATATATGTTGATATTGTTTTGAAAAGATAAATTGAGTAATCTTACGTTTTGGCTAATGAGTGGATACAGAACTTATTCGTTATGTCCTATAGAAAAATATTTTTTATCATTTGTGATATAATGATTCTAAGATGACTAAAAAGGAAAAGTTTCAGTTTCAAATGGGATAATTTTAAATTTCACGTATATAAAACTTCAAATATTCCTTTTTTAAATAAATAACACTGTTTTTCTTTTAATTGAATATGTGTAAGAATATTCACACACTTAAGAAGAACCACATTCTCAAAACACAAAGTACAAAAAAAATAAATGTCGTGGAAAATTGCTTTGAGAAAAAAATATGCAAGTTTGTTCTGTGAAAGAAAAAATTCATTTCAGGAGAATTGATAAGGAGATAAAGAAGAAAATGTAAAAATAAGGGTTTTACAAAATCCTGATTTGAAAGCATGCATACCATCGACACCAAACCCTTTTCTGACAAGTGTGTTTGCATTTATGAATGTAAATGCTCCAAAAATATTTTTATAAGCCTAAGATTTGCATGAGTTTTCTAATTGACTCCAAAAGATAATAGAGAGTTTTTGCATACCGTACGTTAGTTACCGTAGGACGTCCGTTAGCTTTTTCTCCGTAGCGCGCATGCTCAGTTTCCTATGAGCATGCGCGCTAGGGAGAAAAAGCTAACTCCTTTGGACTTTTTTGGCTCATGGACTTATAAGAATTTGTTGTGAATTTTAATTAACTGAAATAAAAAGAAAGCAAAACGTATGATTATATAGAAAATCATGAATTGAATTTAATCAAGTAAATTTATTATTATAATTTTATGTCATATAAAATGCTTATTATAAGATTTAGTTTTAATAACAAAAACAAAATAGAAGGATCCTCCATGTAGAAACTGCGGGGGATTAGAGAATGTCACTACTAACAGAGATACTAAAGACCAGTAGGTTATAAAAATAGTTAAATACTCGTGAAGTGAAAACTTTTTACATTACTAACTAAGAAAATTTCCCCTCATTTTCTTGCATACGTTGATGTAAACATGAGATTTAGTACGTATGTTTCTATAAATAATAGAAGGCAAATGTGGTTTGTTAAATTAAATTTAGAAAAGCATTGTAGGAATATAATTTGAATGCTACATGTACATAGAAAATATTTTTAAAAAAATAACTGATTGAGTAGTTCCAAACAAAGTCTTTGGATTCGTTCTGATTTCTTCGTTAATCTTGAAAGAAGAAAAAATAAATAAGTACTTTGACTGTTTAAGCAACTTGATTAGCAAAGTAATAATACCTATAGTACTTAATTACAATAATTAAAATATTGTTATTCATGAAATTCACATGTTAATTCGTGGAAATTTAATTTTAAATTACGAAATCCCCACTTGCATTTAGTCGCAATAATATATAAAAAAAAATTTTGTTTCTTTACTGACTTGGTTGAAAAAACGAATTCGATAATTTTGCATGCATAGATTCGTGTCAATACTTTTAGGAAATAATTATCCATCGTTTTTCATAATGTAAGTTTATCTAATTTCTCGTCCCATTGTAAACTAACAATCGATGAGAAGCTTAAATTAACTTTATCAATATATTACGCAATAGTTTTGTATGATGAATATTCAACAAGCAGCATTTTCAAAATTGGGTATTTTAAAATTATCTGCATTCTTGACAGTCATTTGGGTCTATTTTTTACAATGTGAACAACTGCATTCATGCACTGTGCGCAGTTTGTAAAAGTGCTGGAGACAGAAGGCCTTTGAGCTGAAGCAAGCAATTCCATTTTTCCCATCGTATCTTTAGCGTCCAGCTTCGAAACTCCATTAATTTGACATTGTTCTGCTGTTGCTCATGCATAATTTACGCTGCCTTTATACGTGCGTGAATATTTACGAAGGGGAAATACTTCTCAAAACACTTAGTACCTAAAATTCAAGGAGAAGAGGAATTTTTTTTCTTGAAGGAATTGAGTGAAAGAAGAATTTAATTTTAGGCCACTTCATATGTGAGTAAAGAACAAAATGTAAAAAATGTATATTTTTTATAACCTCCTTGATTTGGATCGCATACGTACTTTCAACACATTTTTCTTTTGCAAAAAGGATATTTATATTTATGTATGTAAATGCTTAAGAAACAGTTTTTATGCCATGAAGAGAGTGCGTGAGACTTGTAATAGTCTTGCGAAAGAGGCAGTCATTACGGAAAAGTTTCTCAAGTAAGTGAAAATGAAATTGAAAAAAAACAAATTTAACAAAAACAAATTTAATTTTGAGGTTTAGATATATGGCTCGCCAGGTCAGATTGTAATATTTTATTTTGTACTTTATTTAGGAGCTTGTTGTCGAAAAGTATGATTATAAAGAAAATGATGAATCGATGTTAGACATGTAGACTGATTTGGCTAATTTGGTGCCACGAAAATGAATATTTCATGTATATATATATATATATATATATAATAATTATAATTATGCAATTTAAAAATTATTGTTTGCTTATTCGGATTCAATGTCAAGACGCAATTATTTAATACATATTGAACATCTTTATTTTTCTTGTTTAATACAAAAATTAATTCCGTGCTCTAAAAATATTACATATTATTAGATGATAAAAATAGTATTTTGTTATGTTATAAAAATTATGTTTTGTAACTATCATTTATGAGCTTCTAAAGAACATTCCGTGAATTTTAATAAAAAAAAAAATCAAATAGATTATTATATGCAAAAATATGGACCACAGGTAAACATGTAAGTCGATTCGATAAAACGTTATTTTACGTTTATATAAAATTATTAAGTAGAAAGACTCGTTTTCCAAATTATTTCTATTTGCTATCAATCGATTTCAAACAAAAAAAAAAAAAAATAAAAATAAAAAAAAAATAAAAAAAAATAAAAATAAAAATGGAAATTGTCTTATATACGTTAAACCTTTTTATTGGAAATTTTTTTTCTGTTCTCTAAAAATATTATATGTGATTAGATAATAAAAAAAATAAGTTAAAAGCATTATATGAAAATTTTATTTTATCATTATCATTTACGAATTATGATCATTACCATTTATAATAAAGATCACACACAAAACAAGGTGATGGATCGTGGTTAAAAATGCAAACTAATTTCATTAATTTTTTCTTCAAGGAAGATTATTAGATAAGTTTTTTAAATTGTTAAATTTATATTTATGCTTTCTCATTAGTTTCAAAAGAAAATAAAAAGCAGTTATTTAATGTTCCTTGCATATTTTTTATATTTTTTTGTTTTATAATTTTTTAAATATAACAGGTGTCAAAGCACATTGTTTAAGGGAGTTGTTAACATATATCACGTTATCAGGGTTCAGTAAATAATCCTGTTTGTAGCAGAAGTACACAGCGATATATATAATGGCTTTCTCTTACTTTAAGCAGAACATAGTAGGAAAATCATATATTTCTTTTTGAGTTGTATATTTCTTTATATTTCAAATTTTATTTTAAGAACTATTCTTACATTAATTCTTTATGATACAGTAAATATATATATACATATACAAAATATGTTTGTCTTCTAATATATTGTTGATTCTTGTCTAACGTATTCTAGAATCGTCGTAACATATTCTAGATAGCATAAGTATCTATTATATCTTCTTTATTGTTTTACCTTAAATCGGAAAATTCTGGATTTTTTCTAACAACATTGTACCATTTTTCAAATTGCAAATATTAATAGAGGCATTTTGAAATAAATGTAACTTGATCAGTTTAACGTATCTCTTTTTATTGGCACTTCAAACATTGCGCGAAAAGGTAATATTTTCTCCATCTAAAGACTTAATTATACTTATTTTATTCTTATTGATGGCTTCCTTCTTCGAAACCCAAATGATTAACGTCTTCGGTGTATTTGGTTTAACTTGTCACACGTTTTCTGGTATCCATAGTTACTTATTAAATTTTATTTCTAATTAAGAACGATATTTCTAGTCACTTAAAACTCTCGCATACTATTGCTTAAGTATTTATTTCTGTTTATCTTGAAGATAATTCTTGCATAATTAATTACTGATCGGAGATGTGTTCTCTTACTTGTCTCGCTTCCAATTTTCTTCCGAAGTTTTCGGTTGTAATGATGTAAAGCACTTCAAAATTTTGATGGAGCCAATTATATTAATTACTTTAAATGGTGGTACCATTTTTAAAAAAATTCTTACTAGGAATTTAATAATTCAAGAAAATTTAACGGGTTTAATCTGCTGCTTGAAGACAAATATCTAAATCTTTAACCATACTTTTATTTTTGTTGGAACTAGATATCAAAAATCCATCTATGAACTAGATATCATTGCATTTTAATGTAATTTTAATCATATATGTTAAATAAAATCATTCATATCTGTATTTTCTATATTTCACTCTCAATATCATCAAACCATTCATTTCCCTACTTTGTAAGGAGTAAGAAAAGTAATATTTTTCTTTTATATCAATCCACATTCCAACTTCTTTTATCACTCATCTATCGACTACTATATTCTAAAACCAAGTTTAGATTTGAAACATCAAAGTATTTTGAATAAAAATAGAATTAAAATTATCGATTAATATTTGAACTCTTAAAATTTTGAACTATTTTTCAACTTTTTTAATAAAATTTCAATTAAAATTTGTAAAATGCATAATTTATTAACAAATAGATAAAAAGTTATAGATTTGACTAATAACTTTTCTATCACAAAACTTTGACATCTTAAGAACTTTTTTACAAGAAATAAAACAGACAATCTCTTTAATATGAGTCAATATCACTTTCGAGAGATCCTCAGCAATGGCTATAAAAAAGTGATTGCCGATATTTATCGTGTTGAGATTCAACGCCAAATTTCGCCGATTTAAAACTACATAAAAGCGTGTAACGCGAATTTTCCAGTCATGGAATCAGAAGAGATAGCAGCGATATTCTACACTTAGGAAATTCTCATTGCCTATAAGGAGGAAAAAGTGGAATTACTGTTATTGTGGGGCAGGATGTTTGATCAGGCTTTATTTAGTGTTGCTGCGTAATCTGGAAGTATTGACACTCTTTGAGGATGAGATTTTGGTTTTTAGGTCAGAATGTGTGATCTCTTTTTGGTTTTAGAACTTAGGATAGGTTTATTTATTTATTTATTTTTTTGTGTGTGGGGTTGAAATGTTTCGTGAAATTGCTTTCTATTCAGATGTTTGACGATTCTTGGTGTATTAATTCAACTGACTGCAAAAAAAGAATTTTAAAAGTAGTAGAAGTAGCATTAAGGATCATTTCATCTAATCCATAACTGCTTATATTTTATGGCAATACAGTCATATATGTTTTAAGATGATATGTTTATACGTTTGAAATAATAAGTGGCTTGGGATAGTTTAAGTATTGTACAGTTGTGTCAGCATTATAAAAAATAATTATTATTTAAAATTGTTTAAATTTCCTTCATTCATTAATAACTTTCTTTATATTTAAAATTGTTTATTTATATAAATTTTTAAGAAACTTTTACACTTATACTGTTATATTAAGGTGAGAAATATTCCATAGAAAGTGCAAAATTCTGTAGATTCAGAATTTAATATTTAAATGAAATCACAAACAATTTAGAAAAACATTGTAGGAATATAATTTTAATACTCCATATATGTTGAAAGTATGCGATATCTCAAAAAATATTGGACCAACTAGTTACTAACCCAATCTTTGCATTTCTTATTTCGTTATTAAACTTCAAAGAAGGGTAATTAAATAAGTACATTCATAATTTAGGCAAAATTAATTAGTAAATACATATTATACTTAATTGCAAAACTTACGATATTGTTAATTCAGGGAAACTTAATTTTAATTCATGAACTTCCAAATGTATTCAGTCCCATGAGCAGCCATAAAATAATTTTTGCTATTTTGCTGACTTTGATAAAAGAAAAAAAGTATTGCATGATTTTACATGCGTAAATTCGTGTCAATACCTTGGGAAATAATTACCAATTGTTATTCATAATGTGAGTGTATCTAATTTCTCTTCCCATTGTAAACTAAAAAACGATAAGACGCTTAAATTAACTTTATCCATACATTAGACGACAGTCTTAAAATATGAATATTCAACAGGCAGCATTTCAAAATTACGTAATTTAAAATTATCTCCCCTCCTGACAGTCATTTGGGTCTAATTTTTATAACGGGAGCAACTCCAATCATTCACTGTGCGCAGTTTGTAAAAGTGCTGGATACAGAAGACTTTGAGCTGAAGTAAATAATGTCAATTTTTCGCATCGTATTTTCAGCGTCCAACTTCGAATCTCCATTCATTTGACATTGCTCTGCTGTTGCTCGTGCATAATTTATGCTGCCTTTAAAAGTGCATGAATAGTGGCGAAGGGAAATACTTCTCAGAACACTTGGTACCCAAAAATCAAGTGGATTTTATTTTTTTTTATTTTTGAAGAAACATATACAAGTCGGGTTTGTGAAAGAAGAATTGAATTATGGGCGCCTTCATATGTGAGTAAAGAACAAAATGCAAAAATGTATATTTTTTATAACCTCCTTGATTTGGAGTGCATAAAGTGCTTTCAAGACAATTTGCTTATGTAATGAAGGTGTTTATATTTATGTATGTAAATGCCCAAGAAGGAGTTTTTATGCGTTGAAGATTTGCGTGAGACTTCTAGTAGTCTTGTAAAGATTCAATCATTACAGAACAGTTTCTCAAGTAAATGAATATGAAATTGAAAGGAGAATGGTGTGAGGGGAAACAAATTGAATTTTGAGTTTTGAATACATAGCACGCCATAATAGACCATAATATTTTATTTGATCCTTTATTTAAGAGACTTTTAAGAGTGTGTTTTGAATTGTTATGTACAGAGATAAAAAAAAAGTAAGTATACATAAAAATAAAATATTTGTTAAACACTTAAACCGATTGGGTTAATTTAATGTCACGAAATTGATTATTTTAAAGTTTATATGCAAATATTAAATATAAATACGTTTTTCGAAATTAATTTTCTCTTGTATTCATTAAGCGTCAAGAAAAAGGTCAATTTCTTAATATTCCTTGAAGTTGTTCATTGATGTTTTTACCTATAAGAGGAATCCGTCCATTAATCTATAATTATATATCTTTAAATGTGTTGCATATTGTATGTTTCTAATTATATTAGTATGTGTTTATGTGTGTGTATGTAAATAAAGCTGCGAGTTCTCCATCTTGTGTCTAAAGTATCTCAATCCAACCACACCCAATTAAATTATGTTTGTCGAAATTACACTACAGTATGATGGTTTCTAGAACATGTACTAATATATTTTAAATTAGGGTTTAATGCATTTTAAATTCTAGTGTAACATATTTTAAATTATGATCTGAATATTAAATTTTATCTACATATTCGAGATTCATGCTTAATTTACTGTAAATTATGTTATAATACTTTATGAGATTCTGGCTTATTGTGCTCTAAATTCTCATCTAACATATTCTAGATTATATTCATACATATACTAGTTTCTTACATATAATAATAATATATTTTAAATTATGGTTTAAAACGTATAAGATTCTTAACTAACATATTCAATATTTTGTCTAATATATTCGAGATCCTTGTCTAACATATTCGAGATCCTTGTCTAGCACATTCTAGATTACTTTCTAACATATTGCAAATAGCATAACGCTCTTTTATATCTTCTTTCTTGTTTCACACTGATGTTTACCTTAAATCACAAAACTTTAAATAACAAAACTGTACCATTTTTCAAACTGCAAATGTTAATAGAGCCATTTTGAAACAAGCACAACTTTATCAATTTAACAAATCTCTTCTTATTGGCGCTTCAAACAAAAGAAACGGTAATATTTTGCCCATCGCAAGATTTAATTATACTCATTTTATTCTTAAAGATGGCTTTCTTCTTAGAAACCGAAATGATTAACGTCTTCGGAGCATTTAGTTTAACTTGTCACAAGTTTTCTGGTAGCCATAGTTACTTATTAAATTTTCTTTCTAATTAAGAACGATATTCCTGGTCACTTGAAACTCTCGCATACTATTGATTAATTGTTTATTTCTCTTTATCTTGAAGCGAATTCTTTGATAATTAATTACTGATCGGAGATGTGTTCTCTTACTTGTCTCGCTTCCGATTTCCTCCCGCACTTTACGGTTGCAGTGATCCACAGCACTTCAAAATTTTCGTGAAATCAATTATATTAATTACTTTAAAAGGTGGTACGATTTAAAAAAAATTCTTATTATGAACTTAATGATTCTACAAATTTTATCGTGTTTAACTAGCTGATTAAAGATAAATATCTAAATCTTTAATAATATTCTTAAATTTAGTTAATTTTACTGGAATCTAGACATGAAAATACAATTAAAATTGCAAAAATGTCTAACTTATTAACCGTTATTGAAAAAATAGCAGAATTCACTAATCAGCTTTTCCTGAAAAACTTTGGCATTTTATGGACTTTTCTACAAGAAATAAAAGAGCCAGCAATCTCTTTAATATGAGTCAATATTCCCTATGAAAATATCTTTAGGAATGGCTATAAAAAAGTGATTGGCGATATTTATCGTGTTGAGTTTCAACGCCAAACGCCGATTTAAAACTTCGTAAAAGCTTGTAACGCGAACGTTCCTGCCATCGAATCGGAAGAGAAATCAGCAATATTCTGTACTTAGGCCATCCCCATTGCCTCTAAGTAGGAGAAAGTGGAATTACTTTTATTATGGGGAAGGATGCTTTATCCGGCTTCAGTGCTGCTGTGTAATCTGGATGTATTGGCTCTATTTGATAATGAGCGTTTGATTTTTAGGTCAGAATGTGTGATTTTTTAGGGAGGTGGGGGGGGGGGGGGGGGTTAGAATTAATGGTAGGTGCTTTTTGTGGTAGAAATGCTTGGAGAAATTGCTCGCTATTCAATTGTTCGGAGATACACTGAAGTGACAAAAGTCATGGGATACCTCTTAATATCGTGTCGGCCCTCCTTTCGCCCGGCGAAGTGCAGCAACTCGACGTGGCATGGACTCAACAAGTCGTTGGAAGTCTTCTGCAGGAATATTGAGCCATGCTGTCTCCATACACGTCCATAATTGTGAAAGCGTTGATGGTGCAGGATTTTGGGCACGAACAGACCTCTCGATTATGTCCCATAAATGCTCGATGGGATTCATGTCGGGCGATCTAGGTGGCCAGATCATTCGTTGGAATTGTCCAGAATGTTCTTCAAACCAATCGCGAACAGTTGTGGCCCGGTGACATGGCGCATTGTCATCCATAAAACTCCCATCATTGTTTGGGTACATGAAGTCCATGAATGGCTGCAAGTGATCTCCAAGTAGCTGAACATAAGCATTTCCAGTCAATGTTCGGTCCAGTCGCACCAGAGGACCAAGTCCGTGCCATGAAAAAACAGCCCACACCATTACGGAGCCACCACCAGCTTGAACAGTGCGTTGCTGATAGTTTGGGTCCATGGCTTCGTGGGGTCTGCGCCACACTCAAATCCTACCATCAGCTCTTACCAACTGAAATCGTGACTCATCGGACCAGGCCACGGTTTTCCATTCATCTATTTTACAGTTATTTCAGTAACATGAAAATGAATTGTTAAACAAAAATTAAAAATTCCCTCGATATTTTTTTTTTAAATTTATATAAAGGTTTTTAGGAACCATTTATCCTGGATATCTTATGTTATGATCATAAAATCTTGTACTAATGTGAAAAATTCGAAAATTTTAAAATTTAAAATTGTCTAAAGGAAAATATACATATATTTCTTTACAAGAACTTTACAAGAGTAATTATAATGCAATGTATATATTGCTTTACAAAAGTAAAACAGAAGTCGGAATATATTTAACATAAGTATTTTATTTTCTGATTAGCCTTGTTTATTTTTATTGAATAATTATTTTTCTGTTAATTATTTACTGTATTGAAAACATTTCTTTTAAGTCATCTGAGATTTAAAAGTGATAAAATTACTTCCCTATCAATAATTCTTATAAACTTTTCAGATGAATCTATATTATTAGCCGATTTGTTGTAAATAATTACTAAAATAAAAGTTAAAATATCATTCTAAAAAATATCCTTGTTCTTTACATAACAATAATTACTTTTGCTTATAAATATATTTACTGCATCCAATAAATATTCTATTTTATTATTAAAAGTTATAAGAAACTATCCGTGACTTTTCACAGTCGCTATTGTGAGCGAATTTACTAGAAATATTTGAGCTCCTAAAGGTGATGAAGTATCATTCTTAAAATGTTATTATTAACTCATCAATAAATCTTTTTATTTATTACTAATACTTGATACACCAAATAAATATTTTAATTTATTAAAAATGAAAAAAAAAATCATTATCACTAACTAGCATTTATTTTACTACACAGTCGCTGTTGTAGGCGAATTTACAATAAATAATAATTAAATAAATATTTTATTTCATTAAAGTGAAAAATAATATTCCTGAAATTAACTGTTATTCACTATAGTACATAGTAGCAATTGTGAGCGAAATTATTAGAAACATCTCAGTTTCTAAAGGAAATAAAATATCATTCTTAAAATATCATTAACTTATCAATAAATCTTGTTATTTCTAAATAATACTCGTTACACCAAGTAAGTATTTTATTTCATTAAAAACGACAAAATATTATCCCTAATAATAACTATTATTCTCTTTACTTCAGAATAGCTATTGTCAGATAATTTATTAGAAACATCCGAGTTTTTAAAGGCGATAAAATATCATTCTTAAAATATAGTTCTTGTTAACTAATCCATAATTATTATTGCTTACAAATATTTCTAATAATATATTAAACTAATTGTAATGTATTAAATAAATATTTATTTTAATTTCACTATACACTTTTTAATATAATATCCTAACAAATATTATTATCATATTCACTTTACTGCACAGTCGCTGTTCTGTTAGAAATGTACTAGAAACATCTGAGTTTTTAAAGGAAATAAAATATCACATCACTTTTTTATATTTACACACATTAGTTTCAGTAGATTTGATTTGTCGTCAGTTGGCCTTATTAATTTTTATAAACTCAGTCAAATGCATAATGAAATAATTATAGAAATTAGATCATTATAAACGTATATAAATTCGTTGATAGAACGTTTCTTAATTAGAAAATAGAGCTTATTATACAGATAATGTCTAAATTTGCATTGATTTCACGAAAATAATATTTATAAATTTAGACATCGAACAGATTTACTGCAAAACTTCAATTCAATTTTCAAGGCCAGGAAAGGCAACAATAATAATTCTTCCTAAACCATTAAAGGAAATAAATATATATCCTTATTTTGTTCAGTATATCTAAGAAAAAATTACTCGGAGAGTTCCGTGGAGATAAAATACAGAACATATTTTTCTGAACTTGCAGTCCAGAAGTAAATATTTCAACACTATTTAACTTCACTATCTGGATTGATTTTACTGTCCTTTTACATTTAGAGGAGATGTAGAAGGATAGTAAAATCAACCAATCCCTATCAATTTAGAGGAGATGTAGGCTCACTATTTGTTGAATCCAAACATGCCTTTCAGATCCAAACGGTATTTCAATCTGACATGTACCGAAATCACCTTAAATACTCTTCCGATGGTTGCCATAAACATCTAAACTCGAAAACCGGAAACGGAAGCAGAATTATGATCTGCCTGCTGTTGCGTGTCATAATGCCAGAAAGATCTTTCCCCACCAAGCAATTGAACACATCAGAAATAGAAACAAAATATTGCCTTTGCGAATGCGCGGAGCACTTGTTACAGAAAATGAGCAAGTGCACTGGAAAAAAATGAGATCTTTAGGGTCATCAGAGCGAGAAATGTTATGGCTAATCTGTCAGTCCTTGCGTTTTTATCGTTTCTGTTAAGACTTTGGGGGGCTTTGAGGATTGGTATTTGTTTTAAATGGCTTGTTTTATATCCGTTCGTTTCATTTAACTAATTGAAAAACATGTAATTTGTATTTGCTAAGAGAATACTGTTTTTAGTTGTATTATGAGCTAAAACCGTGAAATGTTTTGCAGTTTATGGTTTTGTAAAATATATTGAATATTTCGATTTGTTTGTTCTCTTTCATAATTTTTGTATTTCATGTATTTATTTTAAATGGCTTGTTTCATATGCGATCGTTACATTTAGTTAATTGAAAAACGGACAAGTTGTATTCAGTGAAGGAATCTTTGCAACAATCTTGTAATGTTTTGTAATTTATGGTTTTGCAAATTATATAGAATATTTTCATTTTTTAATTTTCTTTCACCACTGGGGGCATAATTAAAAAAAAGTTTATGTTGTTTTTCCTTTTTTATGCGGACATTTATTTCAACTATGACGTATTAGAGAGCGAAATGCAAGTAGTTGATATGGCTATAAACCATTGCTGAAGGATGCTATGCCAGAAAAATTATATATGTAATAGTTTCAATTGGTAAAAATTTCGTTGTAGAAAATACAAATTATAAAAATATGCAAAAGTGAATTAATATATTATTTTAAAATATTGTACATAAAATGTAAAAATGCATTACAATTATAAATATATCATGAAAATTTAAATATTTGGCAAAATTATCAAGAAATCGTTTATAAAACGTTTAACAATATTAACAAGGAAATCGTTTTAAGATATTTAACAATATTTTGAAGGAAAATCATTGTTAAAATATTTATCTATATTGTTAAGGAAATCTTAGTTAAAATTCTTAATAATATTTTTAAGGAAGTCATTTTTAAAATGTTTATCATTATTATTGAAGAAATATTTATTAAGTATTTATAAATATTATTAAGAAAAATAGTATTTAAAATATATCGTAGTAGTAAAACATTATTTTGAAAATATTACAATTTATTTGTTATTTCTTGCATGTAAAATATCGGTGAAATTTAAAGTATTTCAAGGCATTTATGAAATAAATGGATGTGAATAAGTTATAGGCTGGATGTTATTTTGTCTTACATGCATATTTGAAAATTTAGTTTAGTACTGGCAAATTAAGTGTTAAATAATCATTATATTCCCTAGAAAGAAATATTTTATAAAATTACTTGTATTTTCTAATTATTTCTTTAATGTATTCATAAACAATGAAAAAGCGCTTACTTTGCATTTTTACCTTGATGCCTTTGCATTCGACTAACAATTTTTGTCTTTGACCTTAGGATCCTTTATTCATTAAATCCCATATAAAATATTTCTTACATTGTAAAAATTGTCTGTTATTAATAATTTTCTGGAATAGTGGAAAAAGGAATAAATCACGAATCAATTTATGGATTTATATCAAAAAATGTAAATATTTTAAATATATTATTATGATTCTGTTACAAATTAAATGAACTTTTTTTTTAAAAATTTTGAATTCATTTTTCGTTTCACAAACAATTTGTCATGGTTAAATTTTAACCAAAAGTTTCATACTCCGAATACTATTTTATCAAAAAAATATCTATGTTTTTTTAAAATTATTTCCAAAGTGAAATAGAATATGTTTTGCGAAGCACCAACAAAAAATGTAGATTTTCACAAAATCTCATTTCCAGTCCAATTATTAATTTAAATTATGCAAAACTCTTTCCAATAAATAAAAAAATGAATTTCGTAATTCCTATAAATAAAAAATAGCGCAAAAACTTATGGATATTATAGAAAATAAATTCATTTAAATAAAATTTTCTTTGGAAAATTTATTTGTGAACTCAAATTCTACAAATAAATTTAGTTTATCAGGCAATAGTCACTACTGTTTGGAAATACATAGTCCCTATGTTTTAAAATTGGAAATACATACTTGAAATATAATCATTTTCTGACTTTTGATGATATCAGAATAATTCAACTGCGTTATCTGGATTTTAGTTCCATTGGCCTATAAATCAGCCCATAAATAACTAAAACACTTCCACCTCTATTAAAATATCAGTCCGTCTAAGTCACAAAAAGTAATGAGTTCATGGAAAATAGCAAAATAAAGAAATTATCTTTATTGAATTTTTATGATTTATTTTACAGTTTTAACACCTCCCCAAAATTTTCTGTTCATCAGAAAATATATACTTCTGCCTATTATCAAATTAGAAGCAAACACACCTCCTACTATTTCTTTTCTGGTTTTGGATGATATTAGCCTTATCCCCAATATCAGAAAAGCAAGAAATCGAATATACACTTAAATGCCCGAAAGAAATGAAGTGAAATAAGAAAAAGAAAACCTCACGCTATTCTCCGAAGTTGCCTGCGAGGAATGAAGCCTGAACAAAACGTCTGTGCAACATTTTCCGAACAATGGCCACGCCAGGTGGGAAGAAATTCATTTTTTTTTCTTCCTTTTTCCATTCCTTAAATCTATGTCAGTTCTATTCGCTGCCAGGTACATTTAAATTGGATTCCGAACACAAAGCAAGTTTTTGTTCAAATGCTCTGTATCCGTGACGGTATATTCCATTCCTTCTTCTGTAAAGGAGCGACCGGGAAAAGAAATGAAACGCACTTTCGCTGCAGACACCTTACGCAAGCTACTCAAAGCACCGTAAAATTCCTTTATGGAATTTATTTCATTTTTCAGCAAACTCATGCGACGGGAATTATCGGAGTTCTGTTGTGACGAGTGAGTACAAATGAAATGCTCACGATGAAAAATTAGTTTTTGAACGTGTTCAACGCTTTCAATATAATATCGCAGTGTAAATTCTGCATGAATTTTATTTTTACAGAACAAAATATATTAGTTACCTTTTTTTATTTCTTTTTTGACAGATTTTGCATTTCAAAATTAAAAGACCTATCTTGGGATTGCTCATCTGCAATAGAGCTATGATTGTTTGATGAGCTGTGATTTACCGTCAAATATGAAATTAAGCAAGGAAACCGAAAATAATTAATAGTTTCTATTGATTAAATTATTCTTATTTGTCATTGATGACTTAACATTTTAAATCATAAATTAATATATAAACTGAAGTATGTCTGCTGATTAAAAAATTAAGAGAAATGCGAGTTTGTCTCTTTACTATTAAAGCAAACTGATTAAACAAATGCACATTTTAAAGAACGAGACTAACATAATTAAAGAAATAACTAAAATTAATTATTACATCATAATCATAAATGTTCTGCTTCTTTTCGCATTTCCAAGATTATTTGTTGAAAATGCTTGAATTATATCGTGATACTTTAACTATAACTCAAAAGTAGTCAACCTAATCTCCACCCCATCCCCCTGCCACTAGTGGGTATTCTCCGTTTCATGGTGAGCCGCAAGGATTTTGTCGATTACTAAAGCGCATTGCAATTTTTTTTTATTTGATTGTTTTTCTTTTAAATTTTGAAATAGCAGAATTTTTAAAAAATTTTTAAAAATGCTTGTCATATCCCGTCTTTGGATATATGAAGAAAATGATATTCAGTTTATTGATACATTTTTCTAATTCATATTTATTGGAATCAATTTTATTGTTGTAAATATTAATATAACCAAAGAAACTGAATAAATATTTCTAAAAGAGGAGACCCTTGTTGGTTCCATACAAAAATTGGCCAGTCTTTGGATTCACAACATCACCATCAGGGATCTCTTTAATGATTTAATTAATTGAATATAACTTTTTCAGAGTTCATGTTTGTATGCGTTTGAATGTTAGATATGCATTCAAAGTATTTATAAAAAAATAATTAATTGACGAGCTAAAACACTCATCTTTGAATTCCTTCCGATTTCTTCATTAAACTTGAAAGAAAGAAAATTAAATACGTATATTTTTAATTTAAGCAAATTGATTAGTAAAGAAATAACTCCTATTCTACTTAATTATATTACGTACAATACTGTCATCCATGAAAATCACATGCTAATTCATGGAAATTTAATTTTAATTTACGAAACCCAACTTGCATTTAGTCGCATTACAAACCAAAAAGTATTATTTCTTATTATGCTGAATTCGTTAAAACTTAGTTAAACATAAGAAACATGATTTGACAATTTTACATGCATAAATTCGTGTCAATACCTTGGGAAATAATTACACATTGTAATTCATAATGTGAGTTTACCTAATGTCGCGTCCCATTACAAACTAACAATCGATACGACGCTTAAATTAACTTTACCAATACGTTAGTAGATAGTTTTCCATTATGAATATTCAACAAGCAGAATTTCAAAATTACGTAATTTAAAATTATCTCAACTTTTGTCAGTCATTTGGGTTTAATTTTTATAACAAGAACAACTCCGTGAATGCAGTGTGCGCAGTCTGTAGAAGTGCCGGAGACAGAAGCCTTTGAGCTGAAGCAAAGAGAGCCATTCTTCCCATCGTATCTTCAGCGTCCAACTTAGAAACTCCATTAATTTAACATTGTTCTGCTTTTGCTCGTGTATAATTTATGTTGTCTTTAGAAGTGCATGAATATTTACGAAGGGAAATACTTCGTAAAACACTTAGTAACAAAAATGAAATTGGCGATGATTTTTTTTTTTTTGACGGAAAATAGACAAGTCTGGTTTGTGAAAGAGGAATTGAATTTTAGGTCACTTCATATGTGCGTAAAGAACAAAATGCAAAAATGTATATTTTTTATAACCTCCTTGATTTGAAGCACATACGTACTTTCTACGCATTGTGAGTCTTTAAGGAGGGTGTTTATATTTATGTATTTAAATGTCCTAGAAGGAGTTTTTATGCTTTGAAGATTTGCGTGAAGCTTCTAATAGTCTTGCAAAAGATGCAGTCATTACAGAAGAGTGCACTAGTTTCTCAAGTAAGTGAAAATGAAATTCAAAAGAGAAGGGGAAAAAAAACCAATTGAATTTTGAGTTTTGGATACAGGATAGTGTAAAATATTATATTTGGTCTGTCATTTTTGAGTTCTTTAAGAGTTCGTTTTTAATTTTAATTAATACAATGAAAACGAAGGTATGTTTATAAATAAAATAAAGAATCGCTGTTAAACATGTAAACAAATTTGGTTAATTTATTTTCATGGAAATGATTTTTTTTGGTTTATATATAAATATAAATTAGAAATATGCTGTTTCAAAATTATTTTTGTAATATTTTCATTAAATATCAAGAAAAATAGCGCAATTACTTAATATGCATTGAACTACTTTTTACTTTTTGTTTACTATAATAATTACTTCCGAGCTCAAAGAAAATTATGTCTGATTAGATGATAATAATATTATTTTGTTAGGTATTAACAATTATACATGTAATAAACCTTCATAAGCTTTTAAAGAGTTTTTTGTGAATTTTAATGATAAAAAATCGAAATGGATTATTATTTGCAAAAATATGAAAAGCGTTTACACATATAAATTAATTTGACAAACATTTATACCACAGAAAATGAGTAGTTTAAGTTTATATAGTAATAATAATTAGAAATAATTATTCTCCAGAATATTATTTTTATTATTATTATTTTGTTTTCGTGATGTTTTAGGCAATTACCTTGCATACATTAAACTTCTTCTATTATAAGAATTACGCTTGTTCCATAAAAATATCTTATTAGTTCGTAAAAATAATAGGTCATCTGTATTATATAAAAATTATATATTATCATTTATTCTAATGAACACAGATAAAAAAAAGTGAGGAATCATGGTTAAATATGCAAACTAGTTTGATTATTTTTATCAAGGAAAATAATTACATAATTTTTTAATGTTAACTTTATATTTAAGTTATTATTGCTAGTGCAAAACAAAGACTAAGCAATTACTTTATATGACTTAAACATTTATAATTTTTTTCTGTTTTATAATAATTTTAAATAAAACTGATGTCTAAACATAGTGTTTAATGGAATTGATTAATGGATATAACGATATCAGGTTACAGTGAATAAAATTGCTTGTAACAAATATAAACGTAAATATATACGAAAGGCTGTCTTACTCTTACTTTTAGAAAATAGTACTAAAATCTTATATATATATATATATATATATATATATATATATATATTATGCTGATATTTTATTACATTTGAATTTATATGTTGGGAACTATTTTTATTTTAACTTTTTAAGATACAAATAAAAAGTTGTGAGCATATTTTACATTGAATGCATAGTATTGAATTATTTTCAATGTAAAATATAAATTTTGAAAAATACTTTTAACACAAAGTAAGATAAAAAGGAAAAAGAAATATGAGCTTCCGATATTTTATATCAAAAATTAAAAATTTGAAAATTTTCAAATAAGTTTTTTTTTCGGAATCGTATGCTTATTTTATAACAATTAATTTTTTATAATATTTCATTATATTTGTTAACTTACAAGATATTCATTTAGGTGTACTTTTCATAATTAAAGATTTTGTATAATTTCTCTTTGCTTGTTGAAAAACAATGTTTCCCCTTTTGTTTTTTTAATAATTAGGAGGCTAAACAATATGGTCATCTTATAAAAAGAATGATATTTATTTTATTAGAACTTCACTCATATCTGATTAGTAAATTTTTATTTCTAGTGTTAAAGATGAAAATTGAAATACGATGAATATGTGTCAAGCATAATTTACTGTCGACATGATTGACTTGCATAGCAGTGAATTAAATTCCCTTTTTTCCTTAGGTCTTAATCAAATACGCAATGCACATACATGGTTGACAATTATTCATAAAAAGAAGTCAAAGAAAATATTATTTACATCAAACCATTTAAAGCAAAACTTTGACAAATCAAAAGGATTTCTAGCATATCGTATTTTTGAACAATCCGAAATTAAATAAACCATTTACTTGTTTTGAAATTCCTCAATCACAATTAAATTTCATCTTCTTAATTTACTAGCGACTGTTAACTGTCTTCTGGAACAAACATAATCTAGATTCTCGTATTGTAACCATGCTTCTTCCGAAGCGCTGATAAGATGTGGTGTTCAGCAGAAATGTTATGCTGGTCTACAGACATTCACATGGAGAGGTATTACAATTCGCGTACCCTGAGCGTACTTGAGTTTCGGGTTTTCGGCATAGAAATGGATACCTTATACTAATATATACACATCTGTATTTAAATGTGTTAAATATTGTATGTTGTATGTGTGTGGGGTTTGTGCGTGGGGAAATAAAGCTAAGAGTTCTACGACGTATGCCTCGTTTTTCTCAACTCAGCCACAGCCACTTATAATCTGGCTGAAAAAATTGCACCCTACAATAGGAAGTATTCTTAACTCTGGTCGAATATATTTTAAATTATCAGTTAATGCATTTTATATTCCAATTTAACTTATTCTACCTTATATATTCTACCTTCACTGTATATTAGACCCTGTTCTAAAACATTCGAGACACATGCTTAATATAATGTAAATTATGTTCTACTTCTAAATAAGATTCTGGATTTTAGTGTTCTAAGTTCTTATCTAACATTTCCGAGATATTTATTAAAATATGGTCTGACTACATACTAGATTTTAATCTAACATATTTGAGATTCATGTTTCATATGTTCTAAATTATGTACTAATAATATTTAAGATTATGGCCTATAGTGTTTTAAATTATTTTCTAACATATTCGAGATTCTTATTGAACATATTCTAAATGATGGTCTAACAGCTTTTAAAATTGTGTTCTAGCATATACTAGATTAACGTTTTCCAGATTAATCTACATAATATATTATAAATTACGTTTTAAAATATATAAGATTAATGAGAGATTTATATTCTTTTCTAACATATTCTAGATAACATATGTTTCTCTTATATGTTCTTTATTGTTTTACATTGTTGTTTCCTAAAATCACACAACTTTGTATTATTCATAATAACAATGTACTATTTTTCAAACTAACAATATTAATACCACTATTTTAAATAAGTATAACCTGATCAGTGTAACAATTCTCTTCATATTGACACTTCCAATTTTCTTTTACACAAAATGGTATTATTTTCTCCACCTAAAGATTTAATTATACTCATTTTATTCTTAAAGATGGCTTCCTTCTTCGAAACCCAAATGATTATCGTCTTCGGTGCATTTCGTTTAACTTGTCCCAATTTTTCTGGTGTCCATAGTTACTTATTAAATGTTCTTTCTAATTAAGAACGATATTCCTAATCATTTAAAACTCTCGCATACTATTGCTTAATTGTTTACTTCTGTTCATCTTGAAGTGAATTTTCTTGGATAATTAATTACTGATCGGAGATGTGTTCTCTTATTTGTCTCGCTTTCGATCTTCTTCCGAAGTTTTAGATTGTAGTGATCCAAAGCACTTCATAATTTAAGAGGAACCAATTATATTAATTACTTCAAATGGTGGTGCCATTTTTAAAAATATTCTTATTAGGAATTCATTGATTCTAGAAACTTTATCGTGCTAAATTTGCTGCTTAAAGACAAATGTCTAAATCTGTAATTAAACTCTTAAATTCGGCTAATTGTAATTGGAACTAGATATTAAAATTCATTCAGTATTTTCATATACATTTAATGTTATATATAGAATAAATGAACCACTTATATTGATTACTTTAAATGGTAATGCCATTTTTTTATAAGAAATTAGGAATTTAATGTTTCTGGGAATTTTATCATGTTTAATTGCTGCTAAAAGATAAATATCTATCATTCTATCAAAATATATCTATCTATCATTTCATCTTACTCTTAAACTCAGTAAATTGTATTGGATCTAGAGATTCAAATCCATTAATTATAATTTTAATTCGATATATAAAATAACATTATACATATCTGTATTTACTTCTCTTAACTCTTAATATGATTTAGTCATTCCTTGCCTATGTTGTAAAATGAAAAAAAAAAAGCAAATATTTTATATACACTGAAGTGACAAAAGTCATGGGATAGCAATATGCAAATTTTCAGATGGCAGTAGCATCGCGTAGAACAGGTATAAATTGTGCAGTGCTTTCGCAGAGCTTTAATTTCTGTTCAAGTTATTCATGTGAAGAGGTTTTGACGTGATGATGACCGCACGACGGGAATTAACAGACTTTGAACGCGGAATGTTAGTTGGAGTGAGACGCATGGGTTATGTCATTTCGAAATCGTTAGGAATTCAACATTCCCAGATCCACTGTGTCAAGAGTGTGTGCGAGAGTATGGAAATTTCAGGCATAACATCCCACCATGGACAGCGCAGTGGTCGACCGCCTGCACTTAACGACCAAGACCGAGACCGACGTCTGCAAAGAGTCGTAAATTCTAACAGACAAGCAACACTGCGTCAAATAACCGCAAAAAATGTGGGACGTACAAATGACTTGTCTGTTAGAACTGTGTGGAAAAGAAATTACAGCTTGGGGCTATTCAGCAGAAGACCGACTCGAGTGCCTTTACTGACAAGAGCGACATCGCTTTACGAAAAAGCGACTCTCATTGGCACGTGAGCATATCGGTTGGTCCTAGATAAATGGAAAACCGTGGCCTGGTCCGATAAGTCACGATTTCAGTTGGTAAGAAGCTGATGGTAGGGTTCGGTGTAGCACCAGACCCACAGAAGCCATGGACCCAAACTGTCAGCAGGCACTTTCAAGCTGGTGGTGGCTCCGCCAATGGTGTGACTGTTTTCATGGCATGGACTTTGCATTCCTCTGGTGCGACTGGACCGAACATTGACTGGAAATGCTTATGTTCAGCTACTTGGAGTCACTTGCAGCCATTCATGGACTTTGCCCAAACAACGATGGGAGGATTTTTATGGATGACAATGCGCGTCATGTCACCGGGCCACAACTATTCGCGATTGGTTTAAAAAACATTCTGGACAATTCAACGAATGATCTGGCCACCCTAGATCCGACGAATCCATCGAGCATTTATGGGACATCATCGAGAGGTCTGTTCGTGCCAAAATCACACTGCACCATCAACGCTTTCACAATTATGGACGTCTATCGAGACATGGCTAATATTCACAGAAAGACTTCAAACATGTTGAATCATGCCTTTCTTTTTTTTTTCCAGAGTTGCTCACTTCTTTCGGAGGCAGGCGAAGAGGAACCATTTGTGATCTATGAAGTACCCTCCCACGACTTATGTCACTTCAGTGTAAATCAGTACATGTCAAATCGCTTCTTTCATCATCACTTCAGTATCCTCAAGTTTACAAATTGATATAAAAATGTTTGAGTGCTTTAGTTTACTGCAGCTTTTTCGATTCTACAAAATTTCAAAAAAGTTTTCAAAAACTTATTCATTTTATATTTAAATATTAACATTTTATCTAAGTATTTTCAATAAAAATGGAGGAAAATAACATTTAACATTTCTATTTCAAAATCTTCAATTATATTTCAACTTCGATTGTTCCAATAAAAATTCAATTAAAAAAAAAAGCTATTGTGTTTATTTGCTCAATTCTGCTTTAGTCGTTCTTGCTGTTTCTGAAATTTCTGCTTAAAAGTAAGCAGCCATGAATCTTTTTTAAATGAGTCAAAATCTTTTTCGAAAGATCTCCAACAATTTCTATAAAAATGGAATTGACGATATTTATCGTGTTGAGTTTCAACGCCTAACACCGATTTAAAAACTAAGCAAAATCTTTGCATTTTTGAAGCGTGAACGTTCCGACCATCGAATCGAGAAGATAACAGCAATATTCTGTACTTAGGCCATCCTCATTGCCCATAAGGAGGAGAATGTGGAATTACTTTTATTGTGGGGAAGGATGCTTTATCAGGCTTTAGTGCTGCTGCCTAATCTGGAAGTATTGGCACTCTTTGAGGGAAGAGCTTTTGTTTTTTAGGTCAGAATGTGGGATTTCTTTCTGGTTTTAGAACTGATGGTGGGGTTTTCTGTTTTGTGGTAGGAATGTTTCTGGAAATGGCTTCCTATTCAGTTGTATGAAGATTTATGGTTTATTAATTCAACTGACTTTAAAAAAGGAGTTTGAAAGTAGTAGAAGTAACATTAAGAATCATTGCTATTCTATTGCATCTAATACAAGAGAGGATCTACATTGAATTTTTGTTTTTAACATATTTCGCCAAATTTTAAGTTCAGCTGACAATATACATTTCTACGCATTTAAAAATTAGAAATAAACACAAGAAGTGCAATCTGGATATACAATTTTTACCCTGTACAATTTTGGATGATATTGGCATCATCCTCAAAATCAGAATACCAAGAAATCGAAAATATTCTCAACCCTCCGCCCCCTAAAGAAATAAAGCAAATAAGAAAACGAAAACCTCACGCTATTCTCCGAAGTTGCCTGCGAGAAATGAAACCTGAACAGAACTTCTGTGCAACATTTTCCGAACAATGGCCAAGCCAGGCAGAAAGAAATCCTTTTTTTTATCCTTCCTTTTTCAGCATGTATAAATCTATTTCAGTTCTATTCGCTTCCAGGTACATTTAAATTGGATTTCGAACACAAAGCAAGTTTTTCTTCAAATTTTCTGTATCCGTGACGGTATATTCCATTCCCTTCCGCAAAGAAGCGACTGGGAAAAGAAATGAAACGCATTTTCGCTGCAGACACCTTACACAAGCTACTCGAAGCACCGTAAACTTCCTTTATGGAATCTATTTCATTTTTCAGCAAGCTTGTGCGAAATAGACGGGGGGAAACATCGGAGTGTTGTTGTGACGAGCAAGTACAATTGAAATGCTCACGAAGAAAAATTGGTATTTACACTTGTTCAACGCTTTGAATATGTTTTTTTTTTTTCGCCTTTTGTCATTTCCGTATGAATTTTATTTCTAAATAGAAAAATGTGTTACTTGTCTTTTTCAAAACTGAGTTTTCATTTCATTTTTCAATTCCTACTATTAACTCGCACTCTCCCTATATATATCTTGCTCAAATTTTCAATCGTCAATAAAATACTTTTTATTCATTTACTCAAGTTTAAATACATTTTTTGAACCTGTAGGGGATGACACTTGATGTTACAGTTTTTTCAATTATTAATTCAGTAATTAAATTTAATTGATTAATTTTAGTTTTTTTTTAGATTTAAGTTGCATATATCTACCAATAGAGGCCGCCAGATAAACTTAAAAAAATGAATGGAAATTATTTATAAAGGACTTTCTGCAATATATAGATAAAAAAATAGGAATTGACTTAAAAAATATTTTTTTATATTACTCGTTTAACAGATGTTTCAATATAAAAAATTAATATGTTGATATTGCAGATTGGCAATGGAGTTATGAATGTTTTTTGAGTGACTTTGCTATCAAATCTGAAATTAAACAAAGCAGTTAATATGTTCGAAATATTTAATATGTTCAAAGGTTTCTAATGATTAAGTTATTCTTACTCGTCCATATAAATTTTCTTCTTGAAGTTACAGTTTTTTTTACTTTTTAATGCCATTTATTAATGTATTACTGAAGAATATTTGTTCGAAAAATGTGTTTGTCTAATTAATTAAAGCAATCTGATCTAAAAATATGTAAATTTAAAAAAAAAAATAATAATAGAATTAAAAAAAAAAAAAAAAAAAAAATTGAATATATGTGTTGTCAGTTGTGACAAATCCTGTGTGTCCTGCAGTGCAGGGCGATCATCCTATGAGTAATATGTTCATGGATGGGGGGAAAGTGGCACCTTCTGTTGGTATGGAGCATCTGAAGGTAGAAGTGTTGCTTGGCTTCAAGCCGCTGAGGACGGATAACAATAAATTCCGGGAGAACTACCTCACATTTGCGTGGGGGAAATCCGAAACACTCTCACTAAGTAGTCCGACTAAAGAATCAATATGCTGAATATCACACACCCATCGAGTTTTCTCAGTTCTGAAACATTGTCTTCAACAAAGCCGTAAAAGAGTTGAACCTTAGTCTTAATACTCATGAGCCGTAAACGTTGCCAGTGACCCCTGTGTCGGACATATAGAATATATAAAAAGCTTATAAAACAAATCAAAATGAACTAAATATATATAAAGTTCGAAGTTATCATGGTAGAATTACTTGAAAATATAAGATTTTCTTACTCATGTAAAAATGTATTAAATAAAGAAAAATTGAATTTGTCAGGTGCAATTTAACTTAAAGAAATACACAAAATTGTAATCGTTTTCATTAATCTCTCTTTTGTAATTAGTATTTGTAATAAACTTTTGATACTGTAAACAAACATTTAAATACGCCATGTATCTTAGTTAAAAATTGCATCATTAAACTTTAAAACTGAAAGGATTAAAAACATATCCATAGTAATTTATTTAAAAAAATATGTATTAATCAAATAGTGTTATTTTTGAAGAGTTTTTAATGTAGTGAACAATAAGTATTGCTCTCCATTCAGTTTTAGTTTTGTTTGGATTTTTAAACCATAAGAACATAAATCTCTAAGGCAACATAAAATACATTGGGAACATCTAAAGTTAATACATATTTTGAAATGTGCCTGAAATGTAAACATACGTATAAATACATATTTAGATTTACTTTCTTAAAAGCCTGCTTTGTATAAAAAATAATTTTAGAATAATAGTTTGAAATACTTTTTTGGTAAAATAAATGGCATTTTAAGAAAGTTGTAACAATATTTGCATGATACTTTTATTTTGTATTATTTGGATTTTAAAGTTATTCGAAAGCACACCCTTTTTTGTATATTATTTTTGATAGAAATAAAACAGAGGATCGTGAGAAATAAATTTTTAATGCTTTATTTCATTTTTTCAATTCCTTCTATTAGCTCACACTCTCCTTATATATATCTTGTTCAAATTTCCAATCGTTCATAAAATACTTTTTATTCATCCACTCAAGTTCAAATACACTTTTTTTGAACTTGTGGATGACACTGGATGTTAGTACAGTTTTTTTCAAATATTAGTTCAGTAATTAAATTTAATTAACTATTTTTTTTTTTTTTAGATTTACGTTGCATATATCTACCAATAGATGGCGCCAGATTAACTTAAAAAAATGAATGAAAATTATTTATAAAGAACTTAATACAATATGGTGAAAAAAAAGTAGGAATTGACATAAAAAGTTGCTTTTATATTACTTGTAATTAATTATATTAACTTCTCATTCTCTTACCTGGAGTGGTCTGATAGATAATCTATGCTTTACTCTAATTGTGAAAGCTAAGTTCAAAAATGTCAACAGTCAAACATAATCGGAGCGATGATATAATAATTCTATTCTTTTTCTCTAAATCCTTGAAATTTTGGAGAAAGGCCATTCATAATGACTGAGAAGTAGCATTTATTTTTCAAACTAAAAAAATCACTAAAGGTCATAATAAAATAAAGAGTATTAAAATACTTAAATTTTAAAATATTATTTCGATCTTATATTCTTCGAGAACATAAATTAAAAGTAACAATTCCGAGAAAAATTAATATTTATAAAATATTAAAAATTTTCTGAATGCGAATTATTTAGTATTTATTTGGTAAGATAAGTTAACTTGATAAATCTGTGCATGTTATTTTTCGTTTACTTCGATGATTACGTTTTGTGTTTTAAAACAACATAAAAATCAAAAAAGATATTCTTGGAAGTATAAAGTTTTCATAATTTTATGCATTCTTTTCGGATAAGATATTAATAGTATTTGAAAAGATAACTTATGTTTTGCAATATACACTGAAGTGACAAAAGTCATGGGATACCTCTAATATAGTGCCGGCCCTCCTTTCGCCCGGCAAGTGTAGCAACTCGACGTGGCATGGACTCACCAAGTCGTTGGAAGTCTTCTGCAGGAATATTGACCCATGCTGTCTCGATAGACGTCCATACTTGTGAAAGCGTTGATGGTGCAGGATTTGGGCACGAACAGACCTCTCGATGATGTCCCATAAATGCTCGATGGGATTCATGTCGGGCGATCTAGGTGGCCGATCATTCGTTGGAATTGTCCAGAATGTTCTTCAAACCAATCAAGTGAACAGTTGTGGCCCGGTGACATGGCGCATTGTCATCCATAAAAATCCCATCGTTGTTTGGGTACATGAAGTCCATGAATGGCTGCAAGTGATCTCCAAGTAGCTGGAACATAAGCATTTCCAGTCAATGTTCGGTCCAGCCGCACCAGAGGACCAAGTCCATGCCATGAAAACAGCCCACACCATTACGGAGCCACCACCAGCTTGAACAGTGCCTTGCTGACAGTTTGGGTCCATGGCTTCGTGGGGTCTGCGCCACACTGAACCCTACCATCAGCTCTTACCAACTGAAATCGTGACTCATCGGACCAGGCCACGGTTTTCCAAACCATCTAGGGACCCACCGATATGCTCACGTGCCCACGAGAGTCGCTGCAAGCGATGTCGTTCTGTCAGTAAAGGCACTCGAGTCGGTCTTCTGCTGGAATAGCCCAAGAAAGCCAAATTTCTCCGCACAGTTCGAACAGACAAGTCCCTTGTACGTCCCACATTGCTTTCTGCGGTTATTTGACGCAGTGTTGCTTATCTGTTAGAATTTACGACTCTTTGCAGACGTCGCCGGTCTCGGTCGACAGTGCAGGCGGTCAGTCAGTGCAGGCGGTCAGTGCAGGCGGTCGACCACTGCGCTGTCCATGGTGGGATGTTATGCCTGAAATTTCATACTCTCGGCACACTCTTGACACAGTGGATTTGGGAATGTTGAATTCCCTAACGATTTCCGAAATGGCATGACCCATGCGTCTAGCTCCAACTAACATTCCGCGTTCAAAGTCTGTTTATTCCCGTCGTGCGGTCATCATCACGTCAAAACCTCTTCACATGAATAACTTGAACAGAAATGAAAGCTCTGCGAAAGCACTGCGCATTTATACCGGTTCTACGCGATGCTACTGCCATCTGAAAATATGCATATTGCTATCCCATGACTTTTGTCACTTCAGTGTATATTGAAACTAAATCTTTAATAAATCATTTATGAAATTTTTTCGATAGAAATATAATACGAAATATACAACATCATATTTTTTACAGAATTTACGTCTTATTTTTTTTATAGTGAAAAAACTGCAAACTTTATGGCGTTCCGACAAAAACTGGCTTAATTTATAATTACTGGTCTTGTATGTAATTAATATTTTTAAAACGCATGTAAAGTAAGGAATCCACTTTCGTTTTTCCTCTTTTTTTCACATCGTACTAAAATTTTCTCTAAATAATCTGAGGTAAAATGAGAAAAATAAAATCTTTACGTCTTAATTCAAAATTTTTATGTTCATTTATTATAACTTAAGTTAAGTTGAATAGTTTTTGATGAAATCGTGTTGTCAATTAAATGTTCAAGAATTTTTTTTTTATTTTTTCAGTGGTTTTTAAAAGTTGCTGAAAATTAAAACCAGAAAAAAAAAGTTAAAACAATTTTTTTTATACTATTCTTTAAAACTTAATTGTGAATCTTTCACTCTACTAAATGTAGAAACAGAAATGGTATTAAACAATTTAATAGAGGTTCTTAAATAACGATTACGTTTATCCTTTTTTAAAAAAAAGTTTCGTAGTTTAGGTACTTTCAAATTGGAGTTTGATTGTGTACATTTATAATGTCTAGTAAGCTGAGTTAGCTAACCTGAATTTTGTCTTTTAAATAAAATATTAATAATTTTCTTAAAGCAATAAAATTGTAGGAAATATTAAAGCCGTTGTATATTCGTAATTTACTGTTACAAAGAGAACAACAATTAAAAATCGGTTTTGTACTATTTGCTATTTATTTTATTTGCTATTATTTTGATATTTGCTGTTTATTTTTCTGCTATTTTTTTTTATTGGCCGACTCGTAGATCTGTGGCAATGTAGAATTTTTTTATTTTTTTTATTTTTAATTTTTTATTTTTATTTTGGGTAGGTTGGGATAGAATGTAATATTATATTTGGTCCTTCCTTCTTGGTCTGTATTTGAATTTGTTGTGAATATTAATGCACCGAAGTAATTAAAAAAAAAAAATCAAAAAGTAGAATTATAAATAAAATCATGAATTGAAGCATGTAAATTGATTACATTACTTTTCATATCACAGAAAATGTTTATTTTGAGATTTTATATAAGTATTAAATGGAAGAATGATTCCTTAAAATTATTTCTGTGTTATTTTCATGGTAAAAGAAACCTCTTTTACTCTATGTACATTGAATTTTTTTTTTCTGCATTATAAAAAAATAAATAAATAAATAAAAAATATTTCTGTACTACAAAAATATATTAATATTTTATGAGATATAATTTTATTTGTCCTATTAAAAATATTTTAATGATTGCAAATATGTGAAAATGGAATGATATAATTGGTGAGAATCATGAAAATACAGATTTTCTGACACAAAAAGGCCATAATTTACCGTCAAGGCAAGTTCGCCTCAATGTTATATAATCAGAAAAATGGATTGTACCGGTTGGATTTTGTCGGTCCTGTTACTAGGCCTCCCCCTTTATCAGACATAAATCTGTTAGACCTTTTAAGTATAAATTACTCATTTATGAAACTGTGTGATATATCAGAAACTTTTAAATACCGAATTATCGTCGCTGTAATATGTAACAATAAAGAATTTTATTACTTTGAACGTATTCGATTCTTTACGAATTCGATATTCCTACGTTGTTGTACACTAACAAAACACATAACAACACCAGTAAAAATTTCCTTAACAAATGAAAGAAGTAATACATACATTCCCATGATAATAAAAATAAAAAAGTGATTTGCTTAACAATGTTTTTTTACTTTAATTATGGCTCACTTTTCTCATCTTTTTCCACCCTCAATACTTCTGTAAAGGATTTTTTAGCCTCCTGACAATAAGAATGGTGAAGGTGAATTATAGGAACTTCATGCATGTCATGAATATCACAATGACAGTGATGGGAAGAAGGACATAGTCTTGTGGGACGAATTTTAGAGGTAACATCTCCAAATAAATAATTCCAGAAATTGTTTGAAATCCTATCTTTAGATTTCACTGCACAATTAACAAGGTCTGAAAAATAATTTCCGCGTTTCCTTTAAAATACCAGGCGCATAATTTCTATCCAACGCAGTAACTATAATCCACTCTATGATAATTTATAATATTCCACAGATGCCTCACAAACGAGTAATTTAATTTGTTACCTTAGAAAAAATTCAACCAATTGAAAAAATTTTCATGAATATGGAAATCAGTTAATTTATCGATAGCTCAGTCTACATCTGTAGTTAGGTTGCGCTGAGCTGGATACGTAATTCAAAGATAATTTATATTCCCATGGAGTTAGGGTGTGAGTATTTACACGAGTCTCCCCTTTTAACCTTAGCATCTCTCAATTACAATAAAAAAAACCTATATATCATTGCATTAACTGAGATTTGTTTAAATCAGATTGGTCATAACATATTACCATCTTAAAGAAATTTAAAAAATTTGCTTTAGGTATTGAGAGAGATATATCATTTAGAACAGAGAATTATCATTTAACTTACTGTAACGAATATTAACAAATCTATATTTCCAAAATTATGTTTTCTAAAATCATATGTTCTTCTTATATTTGCATAAATCCTATTTTATAATAAAGCATGTTGTAGGCAATATAACTTCGAACTTCCATTAAATTGACGACAATTATTCTTACAATATTTATTAAATTTAAAAGTGCTTGTATTTGGGTATAATTTTTATAACAAGAACAACTCCATCAATGCACCGTGCGCAGTTTGTAAAAGTGCTGGAGACAGAAGCCTTTGAGCCGAAGCAAGCAGTGCCATTTTTCCCATCGTATCTTCAGCGTCCAACTTCGAAACTCCGTTAATTGGTTATTGTTTTGCTGTTTCTCATGCGTAATTTATGCTGCCTTTAAAAAAACATGAATATTTACGAAGGGGAAATACTTCTCAAAACACTTAGTACCCGAAAATCAAAGTGGAGAGGATTTTTTGTTGAAGAAAATTGTGCAAGTCTGGTTTGGGAAATAAGAATTGAATTTTAGCTCGCTTCATATGTGAGTAAAGAACTGAAAGTAAAAATGCATATTTTTTTTTAAACCAACTTGATTAGGAGCGCTTGCGCATTTTGTATACATTTTGCTTTTGTAATAAGTGTGTTTACATTTATGTATGCAAATGCTCAAGAAAGAGTTTTTTGTGCGATGAAGATTTGCGTGAGACTTCTAATAGTCTTGCAAAAGATGCAGTCATTACTGAAGAGTGTAATAGTTGCTCAACTAAGTGAAAATGAAATTGAACATAGAATGGAGGGAAGAAAAAACAAATTGAATTTTGAGTTTTGGATACAGGGCACGCTAGGATAGAGTATAATATTTTATTAGATCCTTTATTTATGAGCTTTTTAGGAGTATGTTTTGTATTTTAATGAGCACAAATAAAAAAAAATCGAAAAGTATGATATAGGAAAATGATGAATAGATGTAAACATGTAAACAAATTTGGCTAATTTAATATCACTGAAATAATTATTTTATGTTTACATGTAAATATTAATTACAAGTATGTGCCTTCTTAATATTTTTCTCTTATTTTCATTAGGCTTAAAAGAAAAAAAAAATACTTGATATGTATTGAATTTATAGTTTGTGATTACTACAAAAATGAATTTTGTGGTCTGAAATGTTATATCTTTTTTAGACAATAAAAATTATATTCTTTCCACATTGCCATTATCATTTATTCGTTTTAAGGGGCCTTTTGTGAAAAATCTTTTAGTATAAAAAATTCAAAGGAATAGTTATTTTCAAATTTATGAACCGCTTTTAAGCATGTAAATAGATTTGGGAAATGTTTACGCCTCGCAAAATGAATATTTTAAGTTATTTCATATCAAAATGCTAATTAGTAAGATTCATTCATTATATTATATATCCTTTGCTTTCGATAGGCTTCACGCAAAACAATGCAATTTCCTAATATGCATTAAGTTTTTTTTTATTATAAGAATTACATATATTTTCTAAAAATATTATGTCTGATTAGATCATCAAAATTTAGGTTATATGCATTGTGTAAAAAATTAATTATTTTCATTAATTATTATATTATCATTATTATGATCAAAAGTGATTAATAATTTTTTAAATATATAAACTAATTTGATTTCTTTGATTTGATCATGAATATATATATATATATATATCTGTCAATATCCCTTTCGAAAGACCTTCAGCAATGGCTATAAAAAACGTGATTGGCGATATTTATCGTGTTGAGTTTCAGCGCCAAAGGTCGATTTAAAACTTCGTAAAAGCTTATAAAGTGGACATTCCGACCCTCGAATCGGAGGAGATACCAGCAATATTCTCCACTCAGGCCATCCTCATTGCCCATAAGGAGGAGAAATTTTAATTACTTTCATTGTGGGGGAGGAGGGCTTATCTGGCTTTAGTGCTGGTATATAATCTGGAAGTATTGGCCCTCTTTGAGGATGAGCGTCTCGGAGGGTGTGTCCTATGCCAGCTTATTCCAAGGTTCCCCGAAAATCCCACATGCTACGCCTTTGGTCACAAAAAATCTGTTGCAAAATGCACCTACTAATACTAACAATCCTAATGCTAATAGTACTAACATTACAGCTGACTCAGCCAATAAAGCGCTTTATGTTTTAACTGAGATCGTCAATCTCTTTAATATGTTTGGCGGGCTAGACAATATCTATACGCAATTTAAGAATGCAAATAACCCTTTTGAAAAGATGCAGCTTCTGTTTACATTAATTAATTAATTCTTTTATTTTTAATTGCGCAATTTCTTTTTTTTATTTATTTATTTTTTTTTACTCCGATTTTTTACTTACTTTTTCTTTCTTTTTTACTAACACTGGACATAATTATGCTCACTGCTTTTTGTTTTAGTCATGTATGTTTTCCCATGAACCTTATTGTGCCAGATTTGGAGTCTGGGGCCATAAATCGGCCAAGGTACTCCGTGCGTGGAATGATGATGATGATTGAGGATGAGCTTTTGGTCTTTAGGTCAGAATGTGTGATTTCGTTATGATTTTAATTGTTTGGAGATGTATAGTTTATTAATTCAACTTACTTTAAAAAAGAAGTTTAAAAGTAGTAGAAGTAGAATTAAGGATCATTGCTGTTCTGTTGCTTCCAATCCAAAACTGCTTATATTTTATAGCAATTTATAGCTGATTCATATATGAATGTCTTATAGAAATAAATGTTATAACTTTAACAATATTTTATTATTTAATTTTTATTTGTTTTAACTATTTTTTTATTGGAAAGCATAAAAGAATATTCCAAAACTTTTCTACTATATGTTTTCTCTATTTCTTAAGAGATAAAAAGCTGCAGAAGTGAGTAACAAATAGTGTAAATAAGGAGAGTATTTTTGTTTAAAATTGTTTATTTATATAAAGATTTCTATAAAATATTATCCATATCCTTTGAGTTGTGACGATAAATTTTCTAACGAATGTGTAAAGTTATAGAGTTTTAAAATTTAAAATTGTCTATCTAAAATCGCAAACATTTTTTTTAATTATATAGTTTTCCAAATTTTAATAGAATATTTGAAGATTTAGTGCCCCAAATATTATTTTATAAAATAAAATTATACGTTATAAAGTTTGTCAAGTTGTAAGAGTATTAGCAACATTAGTTCTTGAATACTGTTGTTGAGAGATTAGAGACTACATATATGATACAGAAACTGATTTACATATAAATTCCTGATAGAAGCAGTATTCCAACTAGAATAATATTTAAAATGTTTCATTTAGATAGTTTTTATCTCAAATTATAATATTTATATTCAATCTCAAGAAAATGACAGACAGTAATACAAATCATGGAACATAAAAAAAAGAAGGAATAGAACTGCATGGAATATTTATAATGAACTTCAATTTTTAATTAAAATTTTACATATACATAAAATCAAAAAGACAACATTTACACATTTGTGTTTCAAAATTAGATATAAACACATGAATTATTACATCTTTCTGATTTTGGAAAAAAAGCAAAATAACTCAATGGTGTTAGCTGCACGCTAACTCCACTGGCCCATAAATCATTCATTTCAATCTCCTTAAAACTACAAGAAAATTATGCACCTGATAGAAAATTAAAAAGGATTTCTCAAAAACGCAATACAGCACGTTTATCAGACAATAATCACTGATGTGTGTTTCAAAATTAGAAATAAACAGATAAACACAGTCAATTTTCTAATATTGTATAATATCAGAATTATCCAATGATGTTAGCTGGAAGTTAACGCTACTGGCCTACAAAATAGCATTAAAGTCAACTGAAAATCACTAACAATAAAGTAAACCATACAAAGATTAAAAAAAAGAACTGATCTATTATGACTTTTTATGAGTTATTTTTTTAATAACCACACAAAGTAAGTTTTTTTAAGTTTAGCACACAATGTAGAATTCTGCGTATTTTACAACTATAAATAAACACTTGAAGTACTATCTCTTTTCTGGTTTTGGATGATATTAGCATCATCCTCAAACTCAGAATAACAAGCAATCGAAAATATACTCCTCCTCCCCTATCCCCAAGAAATAAAAGTAAAGAAGAAAAAAGTAAAATAAGAAAACCAAAACCTCACGCCATTCTCCGAAGTTGCCTGCGAGGAATGAAGCCTGAACAGAACATTTTTCGAACAATGGCCACGCCAGGTGAGAAGAAATTCATTCTTCCTTTTTCAGCGTGTATAAATCTATTTCAGTTCTATTCGCTGCCAGGTACATTTAAATTGGATTTCGAACACAAAGCAAGTTTTGCTTCAAATTCTCTGTATCCGTGACGGTATATTTCATTCCTTCTTCTGTAAAGAAGCGACTGGGAAGAGAAATGAAACACACCTTCGCTGCAGACACCTTACGCAAGCTACTCGAAGCACCGTAAACTTCCTTTATGGAATCTATTTCACTTTTCAGCAAACTTGTGAGAAAGAGCGGGGAAACATCGGAGTGCTGTTGCGACGAGCAAGTACAAATGAAATGCTCACGGTGAAAAAATGAGTTTTTACACTTGTTTAACGCTTTGAATGCATTTTTTTTTTATTCGCTTTCTGTCAATTCTGTCAATTCATTTTTACAGCGACAAATTGTATTACCTTTTTAAAAAACAGCGTTTTTATTTCTTTTTAAATATATTTTTGCATTTAGAATTTTAAAATAACCATGTTGAGATTGCTCACTGTCTATGTAGCTGTGATTGTTTTGGGAGCTGTGATTTTTCCCTTCGAATCCGAAATCGAAGAAAACTACCAAAAATAGTAAATAGTTTTAAAAATTTTCTAATGATTCAGTTATTCTTAATTGTTATAACTTACTTAACATTTCAAAATAAAAAAAAGGAGTGAAGTATATTTGCGGTGTACAGAGTTAAGTGATATCTTTGTTTGTCCCTTTAAAATTAAAGATCTGATTAAAAAAAGGGCATGCTTTAAAGAACACTAATAACATAATTAAAAATTTATAGTTTCTGAAATAATTAATTAATTGTTAAAAGGATTAATTAAAGCCTCTTTTTTAGGGATATAAATGATTATACGTCTTTTTTTGCTTTTTTAAGATTTATTCAAAATGTTTCATTTATATCGTAAACTTTAGCACGGTTGTAGTTAACATGGCCGCTACCACCCACTAGTGGGCGTTCTAGCTTTCATGGTGGGTGGTAGAGATTTGTCGTTACTGACATATTTTCCTTTTTTTAATTTAATTGATTTTTTTTTAAATGTTGAAATAGAGAAATTGTATTGTTTGTATTGAAATAGAAATTGTATTAAAATTGTATCGTTTAAAATTGACTGCTATATCAAAATATTAGTGAAATAATATTCACAGCCTCAACATCAGTAATCTCATTAATAATTTAATGAATTAAATGTAACTTCATCAGATTTAGTGCTTATGTGCATGCAAAGACTAATTAAACGATTGATTTATATATAGTAAGTTGTTTTGTCTGTCATAAAATATTTAGTTATTATCATAATATCATATTCTTTAACTTGCTCCAAATCTACATATCTACTTCACTACTTTATAAATCACCACAACTGAGAAACAAGTGATTAGGAGATTTCACTGTTAAAAAATATACAAAAATGGGCGGTAGGTATAAAAGTTGACTAACCCTGCTGTAACCAAACGTTTTTTCCTTTTCTGCCTACAGAATTTTCCTCACACTAGCTTGTATTAGTTGCCAGATGTACACACGGAATTTTTTACGTATTTTACTATAAGTATTAGAAGGTATTTGTTGTTTGATAAATAAAATTTAGGATTCATGTTTAAAGCATTCAAGTTCCATATAAATTGAAAATATTTGATGTCTAGAAAAATAGTTGTTTACCTAGTTACAAACTAGATCTTTCAATCCCTTCTAATATCTTCCTTGAACATGAAAGAAGGAAAATTAAATTAGCACATTTCAAGTTCAAGCAAATTGATTAGTAAAGCAATAATACATATTATACTCAACTAAAATATTTACGATACTGTCATGCTTGAGAATTACTTGCCAATTCATAGAAACTTACTTTTAATTTACATTTACAAAATCCCCCATGCATTTAGTTGCATCAGCAGCCATAAAGTAACTTTTTGTAATTTTGCTTTGTTAAAAAAAAAAAAAAAAAAAGAATTTGATGATTTTACACGCACAGATTCTTGTCAATACCATTGTTATTGATAATATGATTTAATCTAATGTCTCACCCCCTTGTAAGCTAAAAATCGATTTTCTATTATAAGCATTCAACATGCAACATTTTAAAATTGCGTATTATAAATTACCTACACTCTAGACAGACATTTTGGTCTAATTTTTATAACAGGAAAAACTCCATGAATGCACCCTGCGCAGTTTGTAACAGTGCTGGAGACTTTGAGCTGAAGCTAGCAGTTCCATTTTTTCCCATCGTATCTTTAGCATCCAACTTCGAAACTCCGTTAATTGGACATTGTTCTGCTGTTGCCCATGCATAATTTATGCTGCCTTTAAAAGTGCATGAATATTTACGAAGTGGAAATACTTCTCAAAACACATAGTACCCAAAAATCATAGTGGAGAAGATTTTTTTTGGAAGAAAATTATACAAGACTGGTTTGTGAAAGAAGAATTGAATTTTAGGTCGCTTCAAATGAGTTTAAAGAACGAAATGTAAAAATGCATATTTTTTTATACTTGATTGGAATGCATACGTACTTTTACCACATTTTGCTTTTGTAATAAGGGTGTTTATATTTATGTATGCAAATGCTCAAGAAAGAGTTTTTATGCGTTGAAGATTTGCGTGAGTCTTCTAATAGTCTTGCCAAAGATGCAGTCATTACGGAAATTTGCACTCTTTTCTTAAGTAAGTGAAAATGGAATTAGAAAGACAAGGGAAGGAAAAAACAAAATGAATTTTGAGTTCTCGGTGCTCATTTTCATAATTAAAGATTTTGTAAAATTTCCGTTGCTTATCTATAAACAACTTTTTTTTAATTTTTGTTTACTTAACAATCAGTGGGATAAACAATATGTTCATCTACAGAAGAAGCATAATTTTGTATTAGTACCTCACGCATGTCTGCATAGTGTTTTTGTTACTAATCATCAGAGTCCGGCAGCGCGGTAGGACACCTCAGGAGTTGTCTACTCATGGATGGAGAAAAAGAAGCAGCTTCTGCTGTGATGGAGCACCCATAGTCTAATTAGTTCCATATCTGAATAGTACATTTTAGTATCTAGTGTGAAAGACGACATATCCATTGGTGGTTTCTACTAGTTTTTACTTTGGAATATAAGGAATAGCGGCAAGCACAATTCATTATCGTCCGAAATGCTTTGGCGCAAAGTGAATTTAATTTGTGGTTTTTCCTTTCTTTTTCAAATACGGATGCACATGTCAGGTAATTATTAATAAAAGAACTCTTAGAAAACATTATTTATCATCACACCATTTAATCAAAACTTTGACAAACACATGTGTTTGTCAGTACAGCATATTTGTGTAGAATCCGAAACTTGTTTTACTTTTTATCCGAAACTTTTACTTGTTTTAAAATTTCTCAAACAAAATTAAATTGCATCATTTTTGGCTAGCAACTGTTAAATTTGGTGTGGGTTCAACATATTCTAGATTCTAGAATTCCAACTATGTTTCCTCCTACGCACAGACAAAAGCCCGCCTGTGGCGTTCAGGCGAAATTGTATGCTGCCACAACACAACACGCGGCACATTGAAAAAAACACGGAAAAGAATTATATTTCGCGTACCCTGCGCGCACCTCAATTTCGGGTTATCGGCTAAGAAGTGCAATCCTTATACTAATATATACTTATCTGTCTTTAAATGTGCTAAATGTTGTACTTCTCTAATTTCATGTGTGTGGTGATTGTGCATCTGTACATAAAATTGTTCTCCAATTCTTCATGTTGTGTTTCAAATATCTCAAACCAACCACGCCCATTTACAATTTGATTGGCTAACTTGCACACTACAGTATGAAATATTCCAAAATCTGGTCGAATATATATTAAATCATGGGTTAATGTATTTTAAATTCTAGTGAACTTATTCTAATTGTATCATTACATATTAGATTCTGACCTAACATATTTGAGATAAATGTTTAATATACTCTAAATTATATTCTAATACTATACAAGATTCTTCGTATTATGTTTTATATTTTTATCTAACATATTCAAGATTATTATCGAACATATTCAAGATTATTATCGAACATATTCTAAATTACGGTATAAAAACATATAAGATTGTGTTCTAATGTATTATTGATTCTTTTCTAACATTTTCCAGATTCTTGTAATAACATATTCGAAATTATGGTTTAAAACATATAAAATTCTTGTCTAACATATTCTAAATTATGGTTTGAAACATAAAAGATTCTTGTTTAATTCATTCTAAATTGTGGTATCACTACAAATTTGATTATGATATAAAATATTCGAGTTTCATGTTTAATATACTGCAAATTATGTTCTAGTTGTACATCATATTCTGGCCTATTGTGTTCTAAATTCTTATCTAAAATAGTCATTCTTATTTACCTTTTTCTAAATTATAATCTAAGAACATATAAGACTGGGTTCTAATATTCTAGATACCTATACAACATATTAGATATTCTTGTCTAACCTGTTCTAACTTAGGGTTTAGAACATATAAGATTCGTGTCTAATATATTCTAAATATGGTTTAAAACATATAAGATTTTTAAACATATTTTAGATTCTTGTTTCGCATATTCTAATTAGCATAAGATTCTCTTATGTTTCCTTTAGTGTTTTACATTCATGTTTACCTTCAATCACTAAACTCTAGATTCTTATAAAAATATAGTATCCTTTTTGAAACTGCAAATAATATTAGTGCCATTTTGAAATAAGTGTAATTTTATCAGTTTAAAAAATCTTCTTTTTTGGCGTTTTAAACTTTGCTTATACAAAATGGCAACCTTTTCTCCATCTAAACATTTAATAATACTCATTTTATTCTTAAAGATGGCTTCCTTCTTCTTAACGCAAATGATGAACGTCTTCGGTGCATTTAGTTTAACTTGTCACACGTTTTTTGGTATCCATAGTTACTTATTAAATTTTCTTTCTAATTAAGAACGATATTCCTAGTCACTTAAAACTCTCGCATAATATTGCTTAATTGCTTATTTCTGTTCATCTTGAAGTGAATTCTTGGATAATTCATTACTGATTGGAGATGTGTTCTCTTACTTGTCTGGCTTCCGATTTTCTTAAGAAGGTTTCGGTTGCAGTCATATAAAGCACTTCAAATTTATGTGGAACCTATTATATCAATTACTTTAAATGGTGGTACCATATTTAAAAAAAAATCTTATTAGGAAAATGTAAAGATTCTAGAAACTTTATCATGCTTAACTTGCTGCTTAAAGACAAATATCTAATTCTTTAACCATACTCTTAAATGTTAATTTTAATTGGAACTAGACATTAAAATATAATAAGTATATTTTAATATACTTTTAATTCTATACATATCTGTATTTTCTTCATTTCATTCCAAGATATCATCATTCAGATATTTTATATAAATTCACATGTAAGTTTGTTCTTTCATCAATCGTCTATAGTGTATTATATTCTAAAAAAAACATTTAGATTTTAAACGTTCACCAGAAAATTGAAACCACATTGAAAAAAAAACCACCTCTATTTCACCTTAAGAAAGAACCTTCAATTAACTTTTGGAAGATCATAATTCCAAATTGATATAACCAGCAGCAATAAATAGATTTTTGCGATTCTTTACAAATTCTAATAACTTATTTTTTTAAACTGTTCACTTTATATTTAAAAATTTTAACATTTAATCAAAATAGTTTAAATGAAAAAAGAAAGTAAAATATCAGATAATATTTCAAGTTTTTAAATATTGAATAATTTTCCAACTTCGGTTTTTCAAATAAAATTCAATTAAAATTACAAAAAAAAAAAGTTTATTTATTAACAAATAGGGAAAAATTTGTAGATGTGGCTAATCAGCTTTCCATCACAAAACTTTGACATTTTATGCACTTTTTTTACAGGAAATAAAAGATCCATTAATCTCTTTAATATGAGTCAGTATCCCTTTTGAAAGATCTTCAGCAATGGCTATAAAAATGTGATTTGCGATATTTATCGTGCTGATTTTCAACGCCAAACGCCGATTTAAAACTACGTAAGAGCTTGTAACTCGGACGTTCCGACCATCGAAGAATCAGAAGAAAAAAACTGCAATATTCTCTACTCAGGTCATCCTCATTGCTCATAGGGAGGAGAAAGTGGAATTACTTTTATTGTGGGGAAAGATGCTTTTCCAGGCTTTAGTGCCTGCTGTGTAATCTGGAAGTATTGGCACTCTTTGAAGATGAGATTTTGGTTTTTAGGTCAGAATGTGTGATATTTTTTCTCTTTAGAACTGGTGGTGTTTTTTTTTCTTTCTTTTTTTGTTTTTTTTGTGGTAGAAAGTTTCGGGAAATTGCTTCCTATTCAATTGTTTGAAGATTTATGGTTTATTAATTCAACTAACTATAGAAAAAAATTCAAAAGTAGTAGAAATAGCATTAAGGATCACTGCTGTTCTGATCCAAGAGTGCTTATATTTTATGGCAATACAGCCATATATGTTTGATGTTGATAAGCTTGTAAGTTTGAAAGCATATATATGGCTGGGGATAAGTTTTAAGTTTGTGCAGTTACATCAGCATTATGAAAAGGAATTGTTATAGAACTGTAGTTTTAATCCCTTTGATTTATTGATAAGTTTCTTTGTGTTCAATTATTTTTTTATTTATATAAAATTTTGAAGAAACTTTTACACTTATACTCTGGTGAGAAATATTCTATGGAAAGTGCAAAATTCAGGAGTTTTGAATTTGGAATTGCCGAAATGAAATCAGAAACATTTTAGAGAAGCATTGAGGAATATGTTTTGAATGATCCATATACATTCAAAGTATTAGGTCTCAAAAAATATTTTAACAACTAGTTACAAATCAAATCCTTGGATATCTTCTGATTTCGTCGTTGGTTTTAAAAGAAAGATAAAAAATAAGTACCTTAAAAATTTAGCCAAATTTAGTAGCGAACTAATAACACATATTAAACTCAATTACAATACACAGAACACTGCCATGCATGAAACTCGCATGCTAAAACATGGAAATTTAATTTTAATTTGTGAAACCCCACTTGCTTTTAGTCGCATTAGCAGCCATAAAGTAATTGTTGAAATTTTGCTGACTTTGTTAAAAAGAGGAATTAGAGGATTTTACATGCATACTTTCGTGTCAATACCTTGGGAAATAATTGCCCATTGGTATTTATTATGTGAGTGTATCTAATGTCTTGTCACACTGTAAACTAACAATTCATAAGACGCTTAATCTAACTTTATCAATAATGTAAGACGATAGTTTTCCGTTATGAATATTCAACACTCAAGCATTTCAAAATTACGTATTTTAAAATTATCTGCACTCTTGACAGTCATTTGGGTCTAATTTTTATAACAGAAACAACTCCATAAATGCACTGTGAGCAGTCTGTAAAAGTGCTGGAGACAGAAGCCTTTGAACTGAAGCAAACAGTGCCATTTTTCCCATCGTATCTTCAGCGTCCAACTTCGAAACTCCATTAATTTGACATTGTTCTGCTGTTGCTCATGCATAATGCTGCCATTAAAAGTGCACGTTTATGAAGGGAAATACTTCTCAAAACACTTAGTACACAAAACCCAAAGTGGAGTGGATTTTTTTTCCTTTTTTGGAGATAATTCCACAAGTTTGTTTTGTAAACAACGAAATAAATTTTAGGTCACGTTATATGTAAGTAAAGAACAAAATGTAAAAATGTATATTTTTTATAAACTCCTAGATTTAGAACGCATACGTACTTTAATCACATTTTGCGTTTGTAATAAGGGTGTTTATATTATAAAGAAAAAGTGTGATTATAAAGAAAATTATGAACGATTGCTAATCATCTTAACTCATTTGGTTATTTTAAAGTCCCAAAAATAATTATTTTTAGTTAAATGTATAAATATTAATTCGAACTTTGCTGTTTCGAAATTATTTTTACTAAGAGTCAAGACAATTAGTTCAATTAGTTAACATGCGTGGATCTTCTTTATATTTTTGTTTACTATAATACTTACTTACATGATCTAAAAATATTATATGACAATAATGGAATTTTGTTAGCACATAAGAAATATGCATTGCCATCATCTACTTTGTGCTTTAATTGGTTAAAATAGATGTATTTAAGTAACAAATTGAAAAGGAGGATTATATACAAAAATATTATTAAACATTATTTAAACATGTAAATCAATTTGGAACATTTATTTTCCAAGAAAAAAGAGTATTTTCAGTTAATATTAAAATATTAATTAGAAAGATTCCTTCTGAAATTATTTATCTTTTGTTTTCGATATGTGCCATGCAAAAAAAAAAAAAATGCAATTACATAACATACATTGAACTTTTTTTATAGTAAGAATTACTTCTTTTCTGTAAACATATTAAGTGTGATTAGATAAAAAAATTAATAGGTGTTAAGCATTATATGAAAATTATATATTAGCATTACTATTTTTGAGACTCCAAAGAATTTGTTGTGAATGACCCCAAATAAAAAAAAATATCGAAATGCATTTTTTTAGGAAAAAAGAGGAATCGTTGTATCATATGAATCATTGAATTAGCATATTCATTGATAAATAACTGAATCATCATATTCTAGATTCTTATCAAACATTTTCAAGAAGCTTGTCTAACATATTCTAAATTATGGTATAAAACATATAAGATTCTTGTTTAAAAAATTTATATTCTTGCCTAACATAATCCAGACATCATATGTTTTTATTATATATTTTTTGTTCATTTTACATTCATGTTTACCTTAAATCACAAAACTCTAATTTTTTTTATAACAACATTTATCATTTTTGAAACGGCAAATATTATTAGAGCCATTTTGAAATAAGTGTAACTTGATCAGTTTAAAAAATATCTTCTTATTGACTCTTCAAACTTTGTTTTGTCCAAAACGTATATATTTTCTTCATCTAAAGATTTAATTATATTCATTTTATTCTTAAAGATGGATCCCTTCTTCGAAACGCAAATGATTAACGTCTTCGGTGCATTTGGTTTTAACTTGTCACAGGTTTTCTGGTATCCATAGTTACTGATTAAATTTTCTTTCTAATTAAGAACGATATTCCCAGTCACTTAAAACTCTGGCATAATATTGCTTAATTGTTTATTTCTGTTTATCTTGAAGTGAATTCTTGGATAATTAATTACTGATTGGAGATGTGTTCTCTTACTTGTCTCGCTTCCGAATTTCTTTCGAAGTTTTCGGTTACAGTCATCTAAAGCACTTCAAAATTTATGTGTATCCAATTATATTAATGACTTTAAATTGAGGTACCTTTTTTTAATATTATTATTAGGAATTTGATAATTATGAAAACTTTAACATGTTTAACTTTCTCATTAAAGACAAATATCTAAATCTTTTATCATGCTCATAAATTCAGTTAATTTTAGTTGGAACTAGACATTAAAATCCATTCATTACATTTTAATGTAATTGTTATCGCTTATATAAAATAAAATTAAGCATATATATATTTTTTTCGTTTTCATTTGCCTACGTTGTAAAAAGAAAAGAAAGAAAAAACGTTTATAAAAATCCGCATGTCTCATCCATTTACTGCAATATTCTTAAACCAGTTCAGATTTGGAGAGTTTACCAGAGTGCTCTATTGTCATTCAGCATTCTAGTTTTAACACAAAAGAAAAAAATATCCATTTCGGTTTAAGAATGAACTTCCGGTTGTATTTTAGAAGATCATAACATAAATTGCAAAAATCAATTAGTATTTATGTATCAATATAAATATCAAATTGACGTATAATTTCAAATTGGTATTAACTTGTTCGGATTGCATTCATTTGCGACAGCATTTTCGCGATTCTATGAAAAATATAATAAATGATTTTTTTTAATCTGTTTATTTTATATTTAAATATTAATATGCCAAAATAATTTTAATCAAAAAAAAACATAAAGTATCAGTTAACATTTTAACGATCAAAATTTTAAAACATTTTTCATTTTTGGTTGTTATATTAACATTTTAATTAAAATTATGAAAGCTTTATTTATTAACAAATACCCCAAAATTTATAGATTTCACTCATCAGATTTCCAAGACAAGGCTCTAACATTGTATGCACTGTTTCTAAAAGAAATAAAAGAGCCATTAATCTCTTTAATATGAGTCAATATCCCCTTTCCTAAAGTCCTTCGGCAATAGCTATAAAAAAGTGATTGGCGATATTTATCGTGTTGAGTTTCAAAGCCAATTCGCCAATTTAAAACTACGTAAAAGCATGTAAAGCGAACGTTCCGACCATCGAATCGGAGGAGATAGCAGCAGTATTCTGTACTTAGGCCATCCCTATTGCCTGTAAGGAGGAGAAAGTGGAATTACTTTTATTGAGGGGAAGGATGCTTTATCAGGCTTTAGTGTTGCTGCGTAATCTGGAAGTATTGGCACTCTTTGACGACGAGCTTTCGGATTTTAGGTTTGGATGTGTGATTTCTTTGTGGTTTTAGAACTGATGTCTTTTTTTTTCCCCCCGTGATAGAAACGTTTCTGGAAATTGTTTCTTTTTCAATTGTTTGAAGTTTTATGGTTTATTAATTCAACTGACTTTAAAAAAAAGAAGTTTAAAAGTAGTAAAAGTAACATTACGGATCATTGTTGTTGAATCTAATCGAAGGCTTATTTTATGGCAATATAGCCATGAATGTTTTATGATATGTTTATACTTTTGAAAATATTAGCTGTGGGGATTTGTTTGAGATTGGTACAGTTATATCAGCGAAATGAAAAGGATTTATTACACAAAAATGTTTTAAATTTCCTTGATTTATAAATACTTTAAAACTTTTATATAACCTTTTAATATTACTCCTTTATGTTATGGTGAATAATTTTCCAAAGATCTGCAAAAGAATTTAAAATTGTCTAATTGAAATCCCAAAATGTTTTTAAATGTATTATTTTTTCAAACCTCGATCGAAATTTTTGAAAATGAGTTATCCCAAAATATTGTATTATGAAGTATAATGTAGGAAGTGAATTTATTGTAAAAACATTAGCAATATAATTCTTTGATACAATTGATACTTTGATACTAATTTTAAGTATTTCAAGCATATATTTTTTTAATTGGAACATATTCGGAGAGACTTAATATAGCAGATCCTAAAATAAATTGAAAATCTTACCATGAAATCTATGGGATATTACTTATTCAGTTAATATTGTAATTTATTTTTAAACATTTTGCGGTATTTGATATGATTTTTTGTTTAGTTTTTATCTATTTTAACTATTTTTGTATGAGAAAGCATAAATGAATATTGCAGAAACTTTCTGATGACTATTTAATCTAATACTTAAAAGATACGAAGCTGTTGTTCGGAATAAATTTACAAAATATGTTGAATGATTTTGTCTTGGAAGTTTTCAACTACTTTACTAAAATTAATAACATTTAAGGAATTTTTATTCAGCAAAGCCATGGTAATGAAATACATTAATATTATTTTTTAAAACAATTATTTTTGTAATTATTTAAAATATTTTGAATAACTTATTTAAAATATTATGATCAATGCATGCAAGTCAGAATTTATTTAACAGCTTTATTCCATTTTCTGATTAACACTGTTCTTTTCACTTGAAGATTAATTTTCTGTGTATTATTCGCATCTGTATTAATAAAAATATTGTATAGCAATACTACTATTTATAGCCATCGGAGATTTTATAAGAGATAATTTATCAGTCTTATCAATAATTCTAGTTAGTAACTTATACACTGTAATACAACACAATAATATACATTGTACACTTATGTTGTTGTTGTTTCTTATCCCACTTGGCTGGCCAAGCCCACAAGCCCATATGGACTCATGATTGAAGGGGAAGGAAGCAGCTTCTGTTGTGATGGAGCACCCGTAGGTAGAAGCCTGACTTTTGCTCCGTGACGCTCTTACAGTCATAGAAGACCGGGACCTACGGCTTTAAAGTGGATTCCGAACCACTACAAACATCCATGGCATCGCCGGGATTCGAACCCGAAACCTGTGGCACCGAGCGCCAGAGCGCTAGACACTCGGCCATTCAGGTCCCAAATTTGCCAACGGCACGCAGTGTTCCCAGGTGGTCACCCACTCAAGTACTGACCGCGCCCAATGATGCTTAACTTCGGTGATCTAACGAGAACCGGTATATTCAGCATGGTACGGCCGTTGGCTATATATATACAATGTATATACAATATATATATATACATATATATACAATGTATATACAATATATATATATACATATATATACAATATATATATATACATATATATACAATGTATGTATATACAATGAGTCTGTGTTGCTCACAGATTTGTTATAAATATCTGAGTCATTAACGAAGATAAAATACACAGTGAATATCTTCTTCACTAACTTTGGTGATTAAAAATGACATTTGCTACAATAAATAAATATATATTTTTTTATTATTAAGATTAATACGATGTATTATCCCTAATAACAATTATCATTCATTTAAATAACATTATTTCACACAAGTTAACTTACTCAACCAATCTCCATTATTAGAGAACGTATTAGAAACATCTGACTTTCTAAATGTAATTAATATATTTTTAAAATATATATTTTGTTAACTAGCAAATCTTTCTTGTTATTTATAATTAATATATATCACATAAAATATGTAATATACTTTAATTTCTATAATGTACACTTTTTTTACAACTTTATGTATATTAATTTATTTCATTCATTTCAGTAGTTGCCGTTATTGATGTTTATAAACACAATCAAATGAGTACTGAAATAGTCAGAGAAATTACATTATTATAAACATATATAAATTTATTAATATAATGTTTTATGTTTCAAAAATAGAGTTATAACGTCGAAATTTGTGTTGCGAAAGAACAACAAAACTAAGCAAATAATAAATAACGAAAATAACGCTTATAAATTTATATGTCTAACAGATTTATTGCAAAATTCACTTTTCAAGGTTAAAAAATACAGCGATAATAGTTCTTTTTAAAACATCATAAGAATAAAACATTTATTTTCATTTTCTTCAGTATATCCAAGAAAAAAAAGTACTCGGATAGTTAAGATGAGTTGAAATATAGAACATATTTTTCGGAACGTGCAAAAGTAAATATTTCAACACTATTTACCTTCCCTATCTGAGTTGATTTTACTGTCCTTCTACCTTTAATGGAGAGGTGGACTCACTATTTGTTAAATCCCAACATACCCTTCAGATCCAAACGGTATTTCAATCCGATATGTACCGAAATCACCTTAAATACTCTTTCGATGGCTGCCAGAAACATCTAAACTCGAAAACCGGAAACGGAAGTAGAATTATGACCTGATTGCTGATGCGTGTCATAATGCCAGAAAGATCTTTCCTTACCAAGCAATTGAACAAATCAGAAACAGAAGTAAAATATTGCCCGTTCTAGCCTCTGAGAATGTGAGGAGCACTTGTTACAGAGAATGTACTGAAAAAAAAAAATTGATCTTTATGGTCATCAGAGCGAGAAATGTTAGGACTAATCGGTATGTCCTTGCATTTTTGCAGTTTCTGCTAAGACTTTAGAGGGCTTTGAGGATTGATATTTGTTTCAAATGACTTGTTTTATATCCGTTCGTTTCATTTAACTAATTGAAAACCGCGTAAGTTGTATTTGCTGAGGGAATAATTTTCTTATTGATTTTATGAGCAAAAACCGTGTTCTGTATTTTATGGTCTTGTAAAATGTAATGAATATTTTGATTTTCTTGTCCTCTTTCACGATTCTTAAAAAAAAATTTGTATCTATTATGTTATATAATAGGGTGAAATGTAAGTAGTTGATATCGGTATAAATCATTGCTGAAATACGCTGAGCCAGAAAAATTAAATAAGTAATGCTTGTAATGGCGATTGAACGCGAATAACTTATAGGCTGGATTTGGTTTTCTCTTATACATTTAGAAATGGTTTGCTAAAGTACATTTTAAAAATATTCTATTTGATGGGTTTCTTCAGTGCTGTAATGTGGGTTTTTTTTAATTGCATAAATAATGGCCTGTTTTCCAATACCCACGCAAAATGTCAAGTTTAGCTCTTCTGCGTATTTTATCATTATAAGTAAACACATGAAGTACTACTAATTTTGGAAGGTAACAGAATTATCAAAAGGCGTTACCTGGACATTAATTACTCAGCTCTCTAAACAAGGCATTTCAGTCTGCTAGAAATCACAAACAGTAATGAAATTCGTAGAAAATTAAAAAAAAATAATAATAAATAACTGATCTGTGTTGATTTTTGATTATTACTATTTTATTTTTGAACAACCTGCAAAATTTGAAGCTTAAAAAAATTCATTTATGCGTGTTACAAAATTAGAAGTAAACACATGAAGCACTGTTACTTTTTTTTTTTTTAATTTTGGATGATATTAGCATGAAATCTAGAAAACCAAGAAATCGAAAATACATTCCTTCTCACCCCTCCCTCGAAAGAAATAAAGTAAAATAAGAAAAAGAAAACCTCACGCTATTATCCGAAGTTGCCTGCGAGGAATGAAGCCTGAACAGAACTTCTGTGCAACATTGTCCGAACAATGGCCACGCCAGGCGGGAAGAAATTCATTCTTTTTTATTCCCTTCCTTTTTCAGCATGTATAAATCTATTTCGGTTCTGTTCACTGCCAGGTACATTTAAATTGGATTTCGAATACAAAGAAAGTTTTTCTTCAAATTATCTGTATCCGTGACAGAATATTCCATTCCTTCTTCCGTAAAGAAGCTACCGGAAAAAGAAATGAAACGGACTTTCGCTGCAGACACCTTGCGCAAGCTACTCGAAGCACCGTAAACTTCCTTTATGGAATCTATTTCACTTTTCGGCAAACTTGTGCGAAGGAACTGAGAGAAACATCGGAGTGCTGTTGTGACGAGTGAGTACAAATGAAATGCTTACGATGAAAAATTAGTTTTTACACTTGTTCAATGTTTTGAATTTATTGTTTTTTATTCTCTTTGTTACGATTCTGTCTGAATGTAATTTCCACACTGACAAAATGTGTTATTTACCTTATTCCAAACTGCGTTTTTATTTCCTCTTTAACAGATTTTACTAACAACCAGAGTGTAAGCCAATTGGCTATCATGCCGTTAAATTAAACAAAGTGACCGAAAATAGTTAATAGCTTCGAAAGTTTCTAATCATTAAGTCAGTTACTTTTTTCTTGGAAGCTGCTATTTTTTACATTTCAAAGTCTTAAATTAATGTTTATTACTAAAGTATGCTTGATTGAAAACTATGTTTGTCTCTTTAAACGTAAAGCACTTAGGTTCAAAAAAGTATATGTTTTACAAACCAAGAAAAATATAATTGAAAATTACTGAAAATATAATATATGTGTTGTTTCTAATCCTCAGTGTCCTGCAGTGAAGGATGGACATTCCATGAGTAGTCTAATAATATATGCAGGGAAAATGGGTAGCTTTTGCTGCGATGAATCACCCGTACGTAGAACGCAGGCTTAACTCCGAGTCGTTTAAGAAGGATGGCAATGCATTCCGGACGATATTTAGAGGGAACTACACCTCATTTGCATATCATACGGGTGAAACCCGGAAAATTCTATACAAGTATTACCCTAACATGGAAATGAGCTGAACACAACAAAAGCCACTGAGTCTCCTTGTTTTTTGATACAGTATGTACCATCAAGCCCCCATCGGAGTGGATCTCAGTTCCAATGCTCGCAAGTGACGCATGTTGTCACTCAGTCACGAGTGGGGCATATATAATATATAGAAGTTATATAGAGCAAATCAAAACAATATATACACATAGATAATATCCAAAGACATCAAGGTTCAATCGTGTGAAACGTGATGAATATATACTTTATGAACTTCATATTATGAAAATACAATTCTGCAATTATACTCTGTTTTTGCCACTTGTATAAATATCGTTGTTTTCCTTATCAGTATCAGTTTTTTATTAATAGTTTTTCTGCTAAATATTTTGAATTACATCATTAAACTGTTGTTTCATTAATAATGAATTTCAATTTGACTTCGATTTACATTTCTGCTTGCGAATCATTGACAGAATTTGCTATCTTTGAAAAAAAATGGATTAATAGTATGCAGTTAAAAAGACTTTTAAACATATTATTTTATAAGCAGTATAGATTACTGAGAGGAAAAAAATAGAACTTTGGATAAGCATCGAAGAGTAATAAGCATCGACAAAATGACTATCGCAGTTAGTTTTCATGATAAGAAGATATTATGCCAAAACTAATAGTGGTCATATAGAGATGTATTAAATGAAGTTAAATTGAAATTAAATAAGCCAAAAAAAATTTAAATATATACATAGAAATTTAATAATTTTCTTTTATCTGGCTTTTTATTTGTGTTTATGATAAATTTTTGATATTATAAAGATACATTTATGTGCACCTTATATTTTAGTTAAAAAAATACATAATTAAACTTTAAAATTACAAGGATTAAAAATATTCATAATAATTAATGCACAAAAATATGTCTCACGCGAATAGTTTTATTTTCTGAAGTGTATTATATTTAGTAAACAATAAGGTTTGTAAAACTATTTTCTTTTTAAGTTTTTATGTGGGGTGTAAAGACATAAGAACAGAATTCTCTAAGAAAACCATAAAATTTATGAGGAATATATGGATTTTTTTATAGATACTAGAAAAATGTAAGAAGTTTATAAAGTTTTTGGAATGTTTCTAAAACATAAACATACGTATAAATACATATTTCGATTTTACTTACTTAAAAGCATACTTTGTAGAAAAAATAATTTTAGAATAATGGTTTGAAAAATATTCTTGATAAAATAAATGTTATTTTAAGTAACTTGTAACTATATTTGCATGAACATTTTATTTGGTAATATTTGGATTTTAAAGTTCATGAAGTTGAAAGCATCTTTTATTTTTGTTTATTTTTTTTTACTAAAAATAAAACAGAGGTTTATGCGAAATATCGTACTTTTAATAATTTATTTTATTTTTTATTAGTTATTTGATTAAATAAGTTTAAGATATTCATTTACGATTTGATAATTGTTTGTTTGTAAACAAATATTATACTTTTTCTCTTCTAAGCCGGGGATATAAATCTGTAGAACGGAAAAATAAAAGAGTAGCTATAATATATACTTTCACCGTACGGAAGCATATGGAACTAAAACTACAGAACAGAATGAAACCAAATTCCATATGCAAGCTGTGGAAGTATGGATTGCAATACCGGTATACCGGGATACCGAGTACCGGTATTTTGTGCCATTTGTACAATTTTGTAGTACCGGTATTCACAAGTTTAAATACCGTTTTTTCGGTATTTACTAGAAATTTAGAACTCTTAACTGTGAAAGACTTCTCATCTGTAAACTAGAAATTCTTATCTGTGAAAATAATGTTGCATTTGTGAAGAAAATGTGTAATATTTCGATAGTTTTTAAATTGGTGAGTTTGTTATTCACAATGTATTTACATATCATAATTTAGAGTTCAAGATATTTTTCAGATTTATTATATATATATACTCATAAATAAATTAGAATTGGCGGTAACTAAAAAAATTTCAACAAACCAAAATACAATACAGAAATCAGCAATATCCAAAACAATCCAACGAGAAATAGATTTATTTGAAGATGAGAGATTTAGAGGTAAATACTTAGAAAAAGGATATCGCGCATCGCTAACAGTACCACCCACTAGCGTAGATGCTGAAAGAGCGTTTTCGACAGCTGGTAATTTTTGCAAAAAATTACGTTCCAGGCTTAATGTTATTGTTGCATTATGTTTTTCAAGATCACATTACAAAAATTGTAATAGTACCACAGACTAAATAGTGATATTTACACTCTTTTGCGATTTAAATGAATAAGATGCTCCTTTACTTTTTTGCGATTCTTTATATATACTGCCATAGCTTATAAATTACAAATTTTTTTGTGACATTTACATTCTCTAATAAAACTGGCAAATAAAACAAAAAAAACCTTTGTTTTCTATCTTTTTCTAAAATTTCTAATACCTGGACACCGGTATTAAGATCTAAAAAATACCGAATACCGGTATTGAACTTTTGATACGATATTGCCATCCCTATGTGGAAATGATTTCTCCACACACATATAAAAAATAAAATTTAAAAAAAAATGCCAATGGGGGAAATTTTACCAATGCTGTTACAAACACAATTTTCAGTTAGGAAGATTTGTCAAATTCTAAGATCTTACATGACAGCAGGTCCTATTACCTGCACCGTTATTGATTAGAAATATCGGAATTTCTGTAGAGACAGTACTTGGACACAACAATGTGTATGTCACATGGAACACGATCGCGTATTCTTCGTCCAGTTCAGAAACTTTTACAGCTGTACACTAAAGAGCCAAAACATTATGACCACCCCTACATTTTGCAATGAACTTGCCTGGATGACGTGGAAGGCACATGACCAGGTGGAAGCTGTATTTAACTGGTATTAAGTGGTGGTATCAATACATGGCAAGGCGGGTTGAAGCTGTCTGGCGCGCCAAAGGTGGGCCAACTCGTTATTGACAGGTGGTCATAATGTTTTGGCTCTTGAGTGTATTTTGATAATGAGAAAGTTAGTAGCCAATGGTTTTCGAATAATTGCCGACCCGTTTCCAGATATTACAGGTGGGCTGAAAAGTCCATAGGCGGATACATAGATAGTGCTACTAGTATTAAATCATTATGATTGTTAGTTAGCCCAAGCTTTCAAAAGATACGTGTATAAATATGACAGCTGTCGCACTATTAGTATGTGAGTTATAGCATTTTTAGTGAACAACTTTTGCTAGTTTGAAAAAATGGATACAAAGGAATTTTGTGTGTTACAGCATTGATTTGTGGCGAAAAAAAAAGTACTATTGTAGCCAAGGCTTGGTTTCATAAACATTATTCGAACTTTGTACCAGGAAAATCAACCGTAGAGAAATGGTTTGCTAAATTGAGAATTGATGATTCTAAGCAGTGTTTGGAGCTCTTCAATCGTAATAAACCCAAATTTTTGCGTCGGTATGTGACAATGGATGAAACATGGCTCCCTCATTTCACACCAGAGTCCAATCGACAGTCAGCCGAGTGGACTGCACGTGATGAACACTAAAAATGCTATAACTTCCCTAAAAATGCTATAAGGCTCATACTAATAGTGCAACAGCTGTCAAATTTATACACGTGTCTTTTGAACGTTAGGGGTAACTAAAAATCAAATGAATTTAATACTAGTAGTGCCACTACGTGTCAGCCTATGAACCTTTTAGCCCACCGGTTAACTGTATGTTTTGGCCTTGGGATACCTCAAATCGGTTGTGTATGCTGGTGGTCTTACCTGAGTTTCTTGAAAGAGAACATCATACAGATGCACAGAAAAGATTAGCATATTGAAAATATTGCTCGTGGTCCAGGGAAACATAATTTTGATTAATTAAAGATTATTTTTCATGTCTTTCGTGCTGATATCTTTCTGTTTGTGCATTTTTAATAATGATATTTGATATAATTCATTTTTTTTTTTGCATTTAATTATTATAATTTTTTTTTTGTTTCCAGCATTTCAAAATCAGAGGCCTGAATGGCCGCGTGGCTAGCGTTCTGGCTCTCGGTACCACAGGTTTCGAGTTCGAGTTCCGGCGGTGGCATGGATGTTTGTAGTGGTTCGGAATCCACTTTAAATAGTAGGTCCCGGTCTAATAGGATCGTAGAGCGTAGCGGGGGCATTGTTAGTCCGCGTCCGTGGCTTATCTTCAAGTTACACGAGCCCCCTGCGAAATGCAAAGTGAGTAACGTCTGTGCAGCGCTTGCCTTAAGGCATCCAAGACAGTGACTAAGTGTTTGCCAGCTGCATTAGGAAAAAAAACATTTCAAAATCAGGTATGACCTAGGAAATTTGAAAAATCTAACAATATTGTGGAAATTGTATAGTGCTTATGTGACAGCAGCGCCAAAATCTCCCCTATCAGTCACACTTTTTCCTTTTGGTTTGTGTATGTGTATATGGAAATCAAGTCCCCATATCTTCCATAGTCTGTATATGAAATTTGGTTTAATCTGGTTCGTTAGTTTCGGATGCTTATACTTTAAAACGGGGAAATATATTTTATGGTCACCCTGTATTTTCCGTTCTACGGATTTATATCCCCGACTACATATAAAAAACTTTCGCGTTGGCTTTCCTGGTCTGATTCCCAAATTAGGAGACAAAAGTCACCACTCATCAGTATTACTCTAAGCTAAATAATATAAAAATTCAATATAAAAGGATGAATAAAAATCTTAATGTTTTCAAACAAACAATAATCAATTTCAAAATGAATATTTTAAACTTATTTAGTCAAATAATTATTAAAAAATAAAATAATAAAACACATTATTTTGCACGAACCTCAGTTTTATTTCTAATAAAAATAAATACACAAAAAAATGATGATGCTTTCGAAGAACTTTAAAATCCAAATGATATCGAATAAAATGTTCCTGCAAATATGGTTACAGCTTACTTAGAATACCATTTATTTTACCATGAATGTATTTCAAACCATTATTCTAAAAATATTTTTTTTAAACAAAGTATGCTTTTAAGAAAGTAAATCTAAATATGTATTTACACATACGTTTGCATTTTAGGGACATTTCTAAAAGTTTATAAACTTTTGATATTCGCCAGGTGTTTCATGTTTCCTTAGAGATTTCTATTTTTATGGTTTTAAAACCCAAACAAAACTAAAAACATAAAAAAAAAAATTTTTTTGACAATTAAGTGCAGGGCAAAACTTATTATTCACTCAATGAAAACAGTATAGAAAATAATACTATTTGACTGAGATATATTTTTATGCATTAATTAATCAATCAAGTGTAAACTATTTGTTATTATAAAAGACAACAGATGGCGCCACGAACAAGAGTTGTAACTCCATATAAGGCTGTTGTCTTGCACGGGGATTCGAATGTAAGAGCAAGGGCAGAAAAGGAACGCGAAGGAGTTGCTGATGGTGGGTGGTTGTTCGATTAAGTATTTTTGGTAACAATAAAATTCATATATATATATATATATATATATATATATATCAAATGAAAGTTGTGTCAATTAATTATAACAGAAAAAGAAGATAACACAAGCTCAGTCTCTTTACTCTTTTGCAGCAGAGAGTGTTGCAAAAAAAGAGGAAACTCGATGGAGTTCGTGATGTTCAGCGACTTGCTTCATTATTCGAAATGCCTAGGGTCCAATGTATTCCAGATTTTCTTCCATACGATACGCAAATGCGGGTTAATTTCCTCCTAAGCGTTCACTCGGCGTGTACTGTCCTTATTTTTCAGCATACGCGGAGCCAAGTCATATTTCTACCTACGGCTTAGCAAGTAGAAATCTGACTTGGCTCCGAGGAGGTTAGCCTTTCTTCTGTTTGCTCCATCACAAAAGAAGCTGGCGATTTCCCTCAATCCCTGAGTACTGGACTGCAAGACAGTAAGAAGTAGACACAACATATAACACATATGCTTTTTTTCCATTTTTTTTCATACTATTTTTCTTGTTTTTTAAAACGTACATTTTTTTTAGATCAGATTGCTTTAATTTTGACGGAAAAAATACAATTTCCATCAACCATACGTCAGTAATATACATTAATTTATGACTTTGAAATATGAAAAAAACTGCAGCTTCCAGGAAGACTGTCTATAAAGAACAAGTAAAAATAACTTAATCATTAGAAACCTTCCAAACTATTAACTATTTTCGGTTGCTTCGTTTAATTTCAATTTTGATGGCAAATTCACACAAATCCATCGTATCTCCATGGCAAATAAGCAATCTCAACATAGTTATTTTTATTTTTTATTTTGAAAGGCAAAAATTTGTTAAAAAAAAAAAAAAAATGCAGTTTAGAAAAAGGTAAATAATACATTGTAATGTTTTTTTTTCTTTCTAATGCAGCTGACAAATGGATCATGATCTTCGCCATAAGGGGTGCACCGATGCTACTCACTTTGCATTGCCCAGGGGGTGCGTGTAACTTAATGGTAAGCCACGGACGCGGAGTCACAATGCCCTCGCAATGCTCTACGATCCTATTAGGACCGGGACCTTCAATTTAAAGTGGATTCCGAACCACTACTACATCCATGGGCAAAGCCGGGATTTGAACCCGATACCTGTGGTACCGAATGCTATAGTCATTCGGTCATCAGGCCCCCCATTGTAAGGTAAATAATACACTGTATAATACATTACGTTGTAGAAATAAAATTCATACAGAATGGGAAAAAAACCCAATATATTCAAAGCGTTGTACAGGTGTAAAAACTAATTTTTGATCGCGATCATTATATTTGTACTTCCTCGTCACAACAGCACTCCGATGTTTCCCCGCTCATTCGCATAAGTTTGCTGAAAAATGAAATAGATTCCATAAAGGAAGTTTACGGTGCTTCGACTCGTTTGTAGAAGGTGTCTGCAGCGAAAGTGCGTTTCATTTCTTTGCCAGTCGCTTCTTTACAGAAATGGAATATACCGTCACGGATACAGAGAATGTGCAGGAAAACTTGCTTTGTGTTCGAAATCCAATTTAAATGTGCCTGGCAGCGAATGGAACTGAAATGGATTTACACATGCTGAAAAAGGAAGAAGAGAAAAAAAAATGAATTTCTTCCCGCCTGGCGAGGCCATTGTTCGGATAATGTTGCGCAGGAGTTCTGTTCAGGATTCATTCCTCGCAGGCAACTTCGGAGAATGGCGTGAGGTTTTCGTTTTCTTATTTTACTTTATTTCTTGCAGGTTGGGGGTGGAGGTGTGTATTTTCGAGTTCTTACTGTTCTGAATTTGAGGATGATGCCAATATTTTCAAAAATCAAAAAAGAGATAGTGCTTCACGTGTTTACTTCTAATTTTGAAATGCGCACATGTATATATCGTCTGCTACAACTGAAATTTTGCAGGTGTGTTGGAAAATAAATTAATTTATCAAAATTCAATGTTGATCCGAATTTTTCTCCCAAGATTTGAATTATCGCTTGTGATTTCCAACTGACTGTAATGCCTTATTTATATGTGAGTGGTGTTATCGTCCAGCTGCCAACATTGGCTAATTTCGATATATTCCAAAATCAGATTGTGCTCCATATGCTAATTTCTCACTTTGAAAATATAGGGATTATTATCTGCTAAACTATTATAATTTTGCAGGCGCGTTCAAAAATTTAAATTTTTGCCTTAATGCAATGTCGATCAATTCTTGTATTTTTTTAAAATTTTGTTTGATTTGCATTATTTTTTGTGATTTCCAGCTCTCCAAATCGTCTCATATGTGGTTTCAGCGAATGAGACTGGATTATGCTAAAATCATCCAATTTTTAAAGACTGATACTTCGTATGTTCATTTCTAATTATGAAACAGAAAGGAGTGATTATTGACTGCTAAACATTTTATAGTTTTTGTAGGCAGAGAAAAATTAATATTCATTTAAAACTACAACTATTATAATTTTACTTTTGATTTGCATTACTTTTTGTAATTTACAGCAGATCGAAATGCCTGACTAGTGATGTTAGTGTTTGGGAAGTTTCGTATTTTTTGACAAAGTCTGTTGCAGTTGCTAATTTAAGAAGCTAAGAGACTCGAGGGACTGCGAGACAATGTTTGTGAAGTTCCTATTATAGATAATCTGGCTGCCCTGCGGAACATTGTCAAGATTTCCTGCGTACGATACAAATGAGCAGCAAATACATCTGAAAGACTTTTTTAATGATAATATCCTCCCATTATGCTCTCCTGCGTTTCATCTTTGTTGATCTTTGTAACAATAAGTGAAAGGGAAAGCTAGCCAATGCTCATTGAAAAATTCTATATTAAAATATCTTAACCTATTCTGCATATTGTTATACACCATACATAAGAAAATAGTATTGCACACATCAGACAAAACTGCAAAAAAATATTGACTAAATTTCCTTTTTTATTATTATTTTATTTATTGTAAATATAAATATTTTTTTTATTGATAGGAAACAGTTTTGCATTATTTACGTTGATAATTCTGCTTAAAATGGAATTTTTTGAATGCCTACTTTTTTTATTCCTGCTTCACGAAATATATGATATTTTTAGAAATAATTTAAAAAAAATGTACTTTTTTTTAATATTTTTTCTTCGTAGTAAATGCATTCTTGTAATTTAAGCATGACAAATTGTTTATGTAAAAGAAAAAGGAATTAAAAAAATAATAAAAAAATAATAATAATGTTGGTTTAATTTAAAATAATAAAAAAAAATCAAAATTTAATTGGCTTCAAACAGAATCTACATACATAAGTAGTCCGTATTTCTTAAAATTTAAAAACTTAAATATCCATTTTTATTTCATTTACTTTATGATCGTTTTATATTGGTTGTACAAAAAAAAATCTAACAACGATTCTTATTGATTATCTTTTTAAAAAAAGAACATTTTTTTCATTGTTAAAGTCGACAGACTGCATGTGTAGTTTTTAATATAGTTTTTGTTTGAATTGCTAATTTTATTTACGAAGAGGAAAATGAAGTATTAATAATAAGAAATGAATACTAATAAAATAAATAATAATAGTAAATGAATAATTTATGCAAAACTTTCCAGATTGATACTTCACATCTGACATCATTATGAATTTCAACTACTAGCGACATTGTTGCTTGTGTCAAGGTTTTTATTTTTAACCGTTATTATGTAATTTCTGTCATCGTGAATGATATTGAATGCGCAGTTTCTAAATTCGTCGGCTGAAATCCATACATAACTTTTTTAGCAGTTTAATATGCTAACAATTTGCTAAGTTTGCGAACAATTTATTATGTGTTCGTTAAATTATTTCTTTGATTAAGTGTCAGAATTTCTGTAGAGACAGTACAGTGTTTATGAAACTTGAAAATAATTTAATTTATGTAACATGACAACGACATAGCATATTTACTGTATACATTGAATTTATTTAAAAAATAAAATTAAAAAAAATTTACTGATGTAAATTTTATGTTTTTTATACTATTATAAATCACTTATAATTTTGATAATTAAATTAATATAACTGATTTACATCTTTCACGTAAATCCATAAATTAAGAAATTTGATACGTGATTCATTCATTTTTCACTATTCCAAAAAATTATTAATATGAGTCAAATTTTATAGACTATAAGAAAATTCTTATATAATGAATTACCCCCTCAAAAGTCCCTGATTCAATAAAGGGTTATAATGACAAAGACAATAAAAAACGAGTTGCATGATTTTTATATACAATACATGCAAAAGCAAAAAGGTAGAAATAAGAAGTTGTAAGCATGAAGATATTGTAGAGGAAATAGGCAAAATAAGAACTTTAATAAAACATATTTCTTTAATAAAACGATTTCCGACAAATAATAATAAACGATTAAATTAATTAAATTAATTGACGAACTTTAATAAAACGATTTTCATAATAATATTGATAAATATTTTTAAAAAAAATATTGTATTATACTCAAATATTTAAAAAAAAAATTTTTGTAATAATATTTTTAAACATTTTTTTTAAAAATATTGTTCTAATAATATTGTTAATTATTTAAAAAAAAACATGATATTTTTATAATTGTAATGCCTGTTTCCTTTTGTACAAAATTTTTAAAATAATATATTAATTTACTATCGCAATTTTTCAATTACATGTATTTTCTACGACGACAATTTTCACTAATTGAAACAATAACTCATTTAATATTTCTGACGCATATGTTAGCAATGGTTACAACCATAGCAACTTATATATCACGCAATAATACTTCACGATGGAAATAAATGCTCGCATAAAAAATGAGATATAGTAATTTTTTTTTTATTACTAGGTCCCAATGGTGGAACAGCACAAACACACAAATATTCAATATATTTTACAAAACCATGAACTGCGAAACATTTCCGATAATACCATAAGAAACTAATGCCGTTAAGAAAATTATTCTCTTAGCAAATAAAACTCACACGTTTTTCAATTAGTTAAATGAAACGAACGGATATAAAACAAACAATTTAAAGCAAGCATAAATCCTCAGAGCACACGAAAGCCTTAACAGAAACGGAAAAATGCATGGCCAGACCGATTAGCTTTAACATTTGTCGCTCTGATGACCATAAAGATCGCATTTTTTTTCCAGCACACTTGTTCGTATTCTGTAACAAGTGCTCCACGCATTTGCAAAGGCTGGAATGGGGCAATATTTTGTTTCTGCTTCTGATGTGTTCAATTGCTTGGTGGGGAAAGATCTTTCTGGCATTATGACATGCGTCAGCGGGCAGATCGTAATTCTACTTCCGTTTCCGGTTTTCGAGTTTAGATGTTTCTGGCAGCCATCGAAAGAGTATTTAAGGTGATTTCGGTACACGTCGGATTGAAATACCATTTGGATCTGAAGGGTATGTTTGCAGTAACGAATAGTAAATCCACATCTCCAGTAAAGGTAAGAGGAAGGTAAAATCTATTCAGATAGTGAAGGTAAATATTGTCATCTCTTTTAGAAACTAGGATGCTACTAGCAAATTCGCACACAGTAGCAACGTAAAGTGAATAACAGTTATATATACATATATATAACTGTATAGTATATATATATATATATATATCATTTTCAATAAAACAAAAAAAAATGATTTAACAAGTCTTATGTCAAGAATGATATTTCATCTCATTTAAAAACTAGGATGCTACTAGCAAATTCGCACACAATAGCAACGTAAAGTGAATAACAATTTATATATATATATATTATGGATATATATATATTTTATTTACAAATAAGACTTGTTACATCATTTTTTTTTGTTTTATTGAAAATGATTTAACAAGTCTTATTTGTAAATAAAATGATTTATTGATTAATTAATAATATCATTTTCAGGATGATATTTTGACTATTTTAGAAAGTCGGATGTTTATATAGTAAATTCGCTTATAAAAGGGACTATGCAATAAAGAATAACAGTTATTATTAGGGATAAATTCTTATCACTTTTAATAATAAAATATTTACTTGATGTAATAAGTGTATTTAGAAACAGCACACTGTAGATTATAAAGTAGCAGGAATTTTTGTATTATGACATTTCATCGCTATTAACTCTTATTTATAACAAATCTGCAATTAATAGAGGCTCATCTATAAACTTTATAAATATTTTCGATAAGGATAATATATTATAACTTTTAAAATCTCAGACTGCTTTAAATACTAATAATAATGCTGTCAACTCAGTGAATAATGAATAAAAAAAAATTATTTTGCAAAAGATTAGAAATAGGTTAATCAGAAAATAGAATAAACATTTCAAATAAATTCTCTCTTGCAGGTAAAAATGATGTTTTACTCTTGTAAAACAGAAGTTTTACAATGTAAATAAATATAACATTTGTTCATTATCTTATAAATCTTACAACAATAATAGTCTCACAAAATCTAATATGTTTTGCTTTCGTTGTTCGCTTAATATATGCTTCAAGGTTACGAAATTTAATTCAGAACACCTTACACACATTTTGTACATTTAATACTTTCAACAGTTCCATATCTTTTAAAAATTAGAGTAAATAAATCAACAGAAAATTGAAATATTTATTTTTGTTTTCTGATATAAAAAAAATTGAAATAAACAAAAACTAAATAAATAAAAACATTTAAAATATAATTGGAGTTGTAATACTTAATTCTATAAGAAATTGATAGATAAATCTGCTTCTGTATCGTGCCTTTAGTAAATAAACTCTCAACAGTAGTATACAAAAACTAATGAAATTAATTATCATACAACTCAATCCACTATAGACTTTTATTTCATAACGTAATATTTTGGGGGAAAATTAGACTAAAAAAATTGCACCAAAATTAGACTAAGTAGACATTTAAAAGAATGTGATTTCATTTAGATTATTTTAAATTATGAAATTCAAGAAATTTTCACATTCGTAAAACATTTGTTCACCATAACATAAGATAACATGGATAAACATTTTTTAAAAGAACGTTTTATATAAATTACGTTACGTGTTTTATGTTTTATATCAGTAAACAATTTTAAATAAAAAATAAAATTAATAAATCAAGAAAATTAAAACTATTGTATAAAAATTAATTTTCATATTGATGATATAACTATACAATACTTAAAACTTTCGCCAGAAACATATATTTTCAAACTTATAAAAATACCAACTATGAACATATATGGATGTATTGCCATAAAATATAAGCGGCCGTGCATTCGATGCAACAGAAGAGCAATTTCTACTACTTTTAAACTTTTTTTTAAAAGTCAGTTGAATTAATAAACCATAAATCTTCAAACAATTGAATAGGAAGCAATTTAACGAAACATTTCTACCACAAAAAATCGCCATCAGTTCAAAAATCAAAAGAAATCACGCAATCTGACTTAACAACCAAAAGCTCATCCTCAATGAGTGCCAATACTTCCAGATTACGTAGCAACACTAAAGCCTGATAAAGCATCCTTCCCCACAATAAAAGTAATTCCACTTTCTCCTCCTTATGGGCAATGCGGATGGCCCAAGTACAGAATATTGCCGGTATCTCCTCAGATTCAATGGTCAGAATGTTCGCGTTACACGCTTTTACGTAGTTTTAAATCCGGAGCTGGCGTGGACGTTCAACACGATAAATATCGCCAATCACTTTTTTTATAGCCATTGCTGAAGATCTTTCAAAAGGGATATTGACAAATATTAATGTGATTAATGGCTCTTTTACTTTCTTGTAAAAAAGTAAATCAAATGTCATCAAGTAAATCAATTGTGATGGAAAGTTGATGAGTAAATTCTACAAATGTTTGCATATTTGCTAATAAATTATTTTTTTTGTAATTTTAATTGAATTAGTTTGAAAGAACGGGGCCTGAATGGCCGAGTGGCTAGCGCTCTGGCGCTCGGTACCACAGGTTTCGGGTTCGAGTCCCGGATTTGCCATGAATGTTTGTAGTGGTTCGGAATCCACTTTAAACCGTAGGTTCCGGTCCTAATAGGATCGCTTGCTTTAAGGTATTTAAGACGTCCTTGTCTGTTTGCCAGCTGCATTAGAACAAAAAAAAAGTTTGGAACAACCAAATTTGAAAATGATTCGAGATTTTGAAAGATGAAATGTTAACTGATATATTTCTTTCTATATTTATTCAAAATATTTATTCTCTTACTTTGTACAATGTAGGTACAGGAATGCTTATATTATATTGAGAGGGAAATACAGATATGATATGATATTACCTATAGGATTAAAATAAAATGAATGAACTTTGATATCAAGTTCCAATTAAAATTAAAAGTATGGTTAAAGATTTATATATTTGTCTTTAAGCAGCAAGTTAAACAAGATACTCTTCCTAGATTCCTTAAATTCCTAATATGCGTTTTTTTAAAAATTGTACTACCATTTACAGGTAATTAATATAATTGCTTCCATCTAAATGCTGAAGTGTTTTATATCACTGCAACCGAAACTTCGGAAGAAAATCGGAAGTGAGACAAGTAAGAGAACACATCTCCAATCAGTAATTAATTATCCAAGGATTCACTTCAAGATAAACAGAAGTAAACAATTAAGCAAAATTATGCGCTAGACTTTCAAGTGACTGGGGATATCGTTCTTAATTAGAAAGAAAATTTAATAAGTAACTATGGATACCAGAAAACTTGTGACAAGTTATACTAAATGCACGGAAGACGTTAATCATTTGGGTTTCAAAGAAGGAAGCCATCTTTAAGAATAAAATGAATATAATTAAATCTTTAGATGGAGAAAATATTAGCATTTTGTACCAAACAGGGTTTATAGTTTTCAATGAGAAGAGATTTGTTAAACTGATCAAGATATACTTATTTCAAAATGGGTCTATTAATATTTGCAGTGAGAAAAATGGTACAGTGTTGTTATGAAAAATATAGAGTTTTCTTATATAAGGTAATATGATAAAGAGAATATAAGAGAAACGTATGCTATCTAGAATATATAACCGAAGATTCTAGAATACGTCAGAGGAGAATTTAGAATACATTGGAACAAAAACATATACTTCGTTAGACCATAATTTACAAAGTGTTAAACATGAATCTAATATGTTGGTATACCATAATTTAGAATATGATGCATTATAATTTAAAATACATTAAACAAAAATTTAGTCTTTAATGTGTCATACTAGAATCTAGAATATATTAGACCCCACCCGCAGTTAACAGTTGCTAGAAGAAGGGAAGGAGGTGACATTTAATTTTTATTGAGGAATTTCAAAACAAGTAAAACGTTGATTGAATATTATTTGTTCGGTGTATTTAAACACACATATATATATATATATATATATATCATAAAGAAGTTAAAGTAAAGATTGCTCACAACATACAATTTGAAATATAAAGAAATAGTCAAAAACCGATTTTTTACTATTTTCTGCTTAAAGTAAGAGTAAACAAACTAAAAAGGCTTATAATGTTATGTCAGTTCATGACTCCTTTATACGTGTTTAGATACCTGTAATATTTTTTTAAAAAATGATAAAACAGAAATATTATAAATGTTTCAGAAATGTTTAGTAATTGCATTTTGTTTTCTGTCCACACAAACGAAAATAACTTAAATATAATTTGAACATTTATGAAACAAAAAATATAAAATAATTTTCCGCGTAAAAAATCAAATTATTTTACATATTTAACGATAATTCATCCTTTTTTTTATATAATTTGTTTGTGTTTATTGTAATAAATAATTATCATAGTAAGTCCTTAATGTTATTCATACAAATATATTTTAATATAATGCTTATAACTTATTATTTTGATGATCTAATAAGATAAAATATTTTTAAAGAACAGATGTAAATCTTACAATAAAAATGTTTTAATGTAACAGTAATGTTAATATATAAGGTTATTGCATTTTTTTGCTTCAAAAAGAGGAAAACATAACAAGAAAAAATAATAATAATTTGGAGAATAAATCGTTCTAATAATAATTTATATAAATGGAACATACTCATTTAACATGGCATACAAATTTACCATAATTATTCATCATTTACAGTTTACATGCTTAAATGAGGTACTCAAAGGTTTCTTTATAATTCATAAATGATAATGATAATATATAAATTTTATTGCCTAACGAAACGTTATTTTTATCATCTAATAAGATATGATATTCTTAGAGCACGGAATTAATTTTTATTGTAAATAAAATCTATAAAAAAAGTTCAATGCATATTAAGAATTAAACACTTTTATTTCTTGACACATAAATAGGAGAAAAATAATTACGATGGAGCAGACTTCTAATTAATATTTATATTTAAACTAAAAATTATCATTTCCCTGATAATAAACTAACTAAATGTTTTTACACGTTTAACAAAGATTTATCATTATCTTTATAATCATACTTTTCGATTTTTTTTTATTTATGTTCATTACAATTCAAAACATACTCTTAAAAAGTTCATAAATGAAAGACAAAATAAAAAATTATATACTGTCCTAGCGTGCCATGTATCCAAAACTAAAAATTCAATTTGTTTTTTCCCCCTTTTCAATTTCATTTTCACTTACTTGAGAAACTTTTCCGTAATGACTGCATCTTTAGCAAGACTATTAGAGGTCTCACGCAAATCTTCAACTCAAAAACTCTTTCTTGAGCATTTACATACATAAATATAAACATCCCTTATTATAAAAACAAAATGTGTTGAAAGTCCGTATGCGACCTAAATCAAGTAGGTTATAAAAACTATACACTTTTACATTTTGTTCTTTACTCACATGTAAAGCGACCTAAAATTCAATTCTTCTTTCACAAACCAGACTTGTATATTTTTCTTGAAGAAAAAAAAAATTCCTCTTCGCTTTGATTTTTGGGTACTAAGTGCTTCGAGAAGTATTTCCCTTCGTAAATATTCATGCACTCTTAAAGGCAGTATAAATTATGCATGAGCAACAGCAGAACAATGTCAAATTAATGGAGCTTCGAAGTTGGATGCTAAAGCTGCGCACAGTGCACTCATGGAGTTGTTCCTGTTATAAAAATTATACCCAAATGATTGTCAAGAGTGCAGATAATTTTAAAATACGAAATTTTGAAATGCTGCCTGTTGAATATTCATGATGGAAAACTATCGTCTAACTTATTGATAAAGTTAGTTTAAGCGTCTTATCGATTGCTAGTTTGCAATGGGATGAGAATTTAGATCAACTAACATTATAAATAACAATGGATATTTATTTCCCATGGTATTGACAAAAATCTATGCTTGTTAAATCATCATATTTCTTTTTTTGTTTTAACCAAGTTAGCAAAACAACAACGTTACTTCATGGCTACTAACGCAATTAAATACAAAGGGGTTTCGTAAATTAAAATTAAATTTCCATGCATTTCCATTAAATTAGCATGTGAGATTCATGGATGACAGTATTATAAGTATTGCATTTAAGTGTAATTAATATTATTGCCTTACTAATCAATTTGGACTAATATTGATTATATTTAACTAAACTACAATAAACTAATCAATTTCCTTAAACTAGAAATATATTTATTTAATTTTTCTTCTTTCAAGTTCTAGTATAAATCGGAAGGAATCCAAAGATCGCATTTGTATCTAATCATTCAATTATTTTTCTAGACATCTAATATTTCAATGTATATGTAGCATTCATATTATATTCATACAATTCTTTGATAAATTTTATTTAACAATCATCAAATACGTACTAAAATTAATATAAACAAAGATACAAAATCTCGTGTTTACGTCGGATATTTAATAGAAGCAAGTGACGAGAAATTTTTGTATGCAGAGAATTAAATGTTTTTCGATTACAGAAGAGGTAATCACCATTTTTATAACCTAACCTTCCCTTCTGTATGTCTTTTAATAGTAAACTTTTCTAATCAAACACTGGTTCATCATTTGTGATGATTCATAAAGTTAGGAAATATTCTTACTTTATAAAACTTATAAAACCATCTAAAAAAAATAACAACAACATTAAATACAACAACACTAATTAGAACATATAAAATTAATTTCATACCAAATATTTTATGTCGGACTTTCACTACGTTTGGGAAAATACATATTTATAAAACAACTTCGTGTAGTTAAATCTATATTTATTTAGACTTTGAATGCATACAAGCATGAAGTCTGATGAAGTTACGTTTAATTAATTAATCTATTAATGAGAAACCTAATGCGCAGGATCTGAATCTAAATACTGGACCTCTTTTCAAGTTTAGTGAGTAACAAACAAGGGTCTTCTCTTTTGTAAATATTCAGGTAGTTTATTTCTTTGGTTATAATATCATTAACACTACTAAAATTGATTCAACAAGATATGAAGTAGAGGAAGGCATCAATAAACTCAATATTATTTTCGTCATATTTTGACATAACATGCATTTTTTAACAAGACTTGAAAATTCTTCTATTTCAACATTTAAAAAAAACAATTAAATTAAAAAAATTAAAAGTGCTTCAGTAACCGACAAAATCCTTACCACCCACCATGAAACTGTAACTTCTAGTATGATGTACGGACCAGGATGACTACTACTGGGTTACAGTTTAAGTGTAACGATATAAATTAAATATTTTCAACAAATAATCTTAGAAAGGCAAGAAATTCAACTAATTCAGTTCAATATATTTTCATTTATTTAACAAGAAGCATAGAATCACTTACATCCAAATTAAAAAAAAACCACACATGATGTTAATGAACTCTTTTCTGTATATGCCGTACATGCCCAGGCTGCATTTCAAGGTACTATATTGTATTCATAATATAAAAGTACCGTCTACAAAGATTCTGTGATAGGTAATTTTCCTGTATGGAGGTATTATAGAAGAGAGATCAAATATTAGAACTAAATATTCCAACTATCTATTCGAGACACTTCGTTACATTTTCTACCCAGTAATGCCACTCCTTACTGCATACTTTGAATAGATGTCTTTCAGCATTGAAATGTCATATGTGCGACATTTCAATGTAGAATCTCCAATTATTCATCACGGAATGTGTGCTGCTCTGTAAGAACTGCTTGAAACCAAAATTTTGAACAAACTTCTCAAAGGATGTATCTGAAGGTGAACAACTTCCATCATTCTTTGACATCAAAGAAATGAAGATCTGGTGTATATATTTACTGAGCCTTCTCCCGGCTTAGACATGGAGCGTGCGGTAAATATGTAGACGAATCTTTTTTTCAAATAACCAACCAAATTTCTGAACAAAATTCCCTATAGGATGGCATATGAAAGCGCAGTAAATATATACACAGCATCCATCAATTTCTTGAAATTAACCGAAGGAAATTATTGTCTACATATTTACCGTATCTTCTCTTTGCTTAGACATGTAGAAATATGCGAATATGTAAATGTGTAGATAAGAATCTGATTCCGACTTAGTCATGGATGCAATATAGTATACTTACGTCATTGCATTTTCTGATCATGTACATAAAGTATTCCATCCCATTGAAGAAGTGCTTATACCTCCACGCTAGATATAAAAGGTAATATACACTGAAGTGACAAAAGTCATGGGATACCTCTTAATATCATGTCGGCCCTCCTTTCGCCCGGCGAAGTGCAGCAACTCGACGTGGCATGGACTCAACAAGTCGTTGGAAGTCTTCTGCAGGAATATTGAGCCATGCTGTCTCGATAGACGTCCATAATTGTGAAAGCGTTGATGGTGCAGGGTTTTGGGCACGAACAGACCTCTCGATGATGTCCCATAAATGCTCGATGGGATTCATGTCGGGCGATTTGATGGCCAGATCATTCGTTGGAATTGTCCAGAATGTTCTTCAAACCAATCGCGAACAGTTGGGGCCCGGTGACATGGTGCATTGTCATCCATAAAAATCCCATCGTTGTTTGGGTACATGAATTCCATGAATGGCTGCAAGTGATCTCCAAGTAGCTGAACATAAGCATTTCCAGTTGATGTACGGTAGAGTCACACCAGAGGACCAAGTCCATGCCATGAAAAAACAGCCCACACCATTACGGAGCCACCACCAGCTTAAACAGTGCCTTGCTGACAGTTTGGGTTCATGGCTAAGTGGGGTCTGCGCCACACTCGAACCCTACCATCAGCTCTTACCAACTGAAATCGTGACTCATCGGACCAGGCCACGGTTTTCCATTCATCTAGGGACCAACCGATATGCTCACGTGCCCACGAGAGTCGCTGCAAGCGATGTCGTTCTGTCAGTAAAGGCACTCGAGTCGGTCTTCTGCTGGAATAGCCCAAGAAAGCCAAATTTCTCGGCACAGTTCAAACAGACAAGTCCCTTGTACGTCCCACATTGATTTCTGCGGTTATTTGACGCAGTGTTGCTTGTCTGTTAGAATTTACGACTCTTTGCAGACGTCGCTGGTCTCGGTCGTTAAGTTCAGGCGGTCGACCACTGCGCTGTCCATGATGAGATGTTATGCCTGAAATTTCATATCACGCACACTCTTGACACAGTGATCTGGGAATGTTGAATTACCAACGATTTCCGAAAAATGGCATGACCTTGCGCCTAGCTCCAACTAAATATCCGCGTTCAAAGTTCGTTAATTCCCGTCGTGCGGTCATCATCACGTCAAACCTCTTCATTACGAATAACTTGAACAGAAATGAAAGCTCTGCGAAAGCACTGCGCATTTATAATACCTGTTCTACGCGATGCTACTGCCATCTGAAAATTTGCATATGTTATCCCATGATCCCTTTTGTCACTCAGTGTATATGAGTATCATAGACGTGCAGTTCCATTCACAGTCTTATTATGCATGAAATTCTCCACCTAAAAATGTTTCAAAATCGTGATTGTATGTTACTAAACTAATGGACGTAAATTAATATTCTTTTAAATTCCCACAACTTTTATTTTTTGTACTAAATATTTCAATGTATTAATCCGGGTATCCATATGATACCCATGCACCTTTAAATTTGATAAATATTGCATGAATAATTGTCGTCAATTTAATAAAATTTAGAATTAGAAATTCAAAGATATGATGGAAAAGGGCACAATTTGCACTCTATAATGCCTTAGATGTAGATTTTCTTATTATGAAATAAAATTCAGGCGACAAAAATTCTAAAAACAGGATTTCAGACGGGAATAAAATTATAAAGACAGGCTTTCAAACAATATCTGGAATTATTTGTTTTTAGAAGTTATCTCTAAAATTCATATCCATAAAAATATAATTTCATCTGAAACAGTTTTAAAAGATTTAAGAATATAGAACTATTTTTTTTTTTCAAATACAGAAATAAAAGTTCAATAATTATTGAGTAAAATCGTATATTTAATTATTTATTTTTATTAACCATGAAAATAACAGAGGAATAATTTTAAGAGTTCATTCTTTTATTTAATATTTATATATAATTTTCAAATAAGCATTATCTGTAACATAAAAAATACAATAATAAGTTCACTTGTCTAATTGCAAGTGATAATTTTATTTATAATCCTACTTTTTGATTTTATGTCTAAATGTGTCGAATATTGTGCGTCTTTAATTGCACGAGCCATGTTTGTGCGTGTACAAATAAAACTAAGAGTTCTCCAACCTGTGTCTAAATACACCACGCCCAACATTCTGATTGTCCAACCTGCACACTACTGAGCTGAATTCTATGCTAGCTAGTTGTGTATCCTTAAAACAAATTTATTTCCCGCCGTCGTTAATAATATCATTTCACTTACTCCAGAAAGTAGTGCACACTTCCATAATGACATCTTTTGGAGAGAATTAGAAAATTTTGCAAATATTCAGCTTATAAAAAACTCTTTCGGAAACTCCCGGAAAACTAAAACTAAAACTAAAACCGGAAACTCCCACCAGGTAGTCCGATTAACGATGTATGATACTGAATGTTACAAATTCCATTTTTTGAAGCAGTATCTAGGACAAAGCCTTCGTCGTATTGAACATCCGCCCGAATCCTCGCCATCAGCGCACGTTTCCACTGAGATAAGTTGTAGGATAATAAAGAAAGTTTTTAAAAAATTGAAGGATAAAAAACATTTTTTTTTTCGTTTTCTCTACATGTAGAGTACGAGCATACATAGGCCTTTACATTCATAAATATAAACACCCTTGTTACAAAGGCGTTCGGCGTTGAAAATGCATTGGATTTACAAACCAGTGATTTAAAATATATATTTTTAAATTGTGTTCTTAATTGCTTATCAATTGACTAAAACTCCAACATGTCCTTCACAGAACGGACTTGCATATTTTACTCAACACAACTTCAGCCACTTTGATGTTTGACACTAAGTGCTTTGAGAACCATCTCTTTTTGTAAGTATCCATACACTTAATCACATAAAAGAATCACAGTGTTCTTTATGTATAGATGGGATATTTGAAGTTTTATATAAGTTAAATTTACAAGTATCAAAAATTGAGTTACACAAACTAAAATAAGAGGTATTTCAAATTAGCAATTATATATTAATTGCAGGGATTAATAGTACACTTTTTTCAAATATCTTTAAATGTTTTATGGACATTATTATTGTAATTATTGCATATTAAAAGGAAGTAATAAATAAAAAAAATATATGTTGTTATTTCTTATCTCACTTAGTCGACAGCAACTTCTAGACAAAGACCATAACCCGTATGGAAGGAGGGAAATAGAGACAACTTCTGTTGTGATGGAGTATTCCTAGGCAGTAGTTTTACTTGGCTCCGTGTCGCTGAAAAATAAGGGCTTTGCCTACTAAGATAACTTTCAGGGGGAATTGTTCCGCATTTGTGTATCCTATTGAAGGACAACCGGAAACTCCCACCAGGTAGTCCGATTAACGATGTATGATACTGAATGTTACAAATTCCATTTTTTGAAGCAGTATCTAGGACAAAGCCTTCGTCGTATTGAACATCCGCCCGAATCCTCGCCATCAGCGCACGTTTCCACTGAGATAAGTTGTAGGATAATAAAGAAAGTTTTTAAAAAATTGAAGGATAAAAAACATTTTTTTCGTTTTCTCTACATGTAGAGTACGAGCATACATAGGTTTAATTTTGTTCTACAATTTTTTTTTTTTAATTTACAATATCCTACAATTTAATTTAAGAAAATTACTTATATTTTATTAAAAAAAAGATAAAACGCTAAATTCCAGGTACTGTAACTAGTACCAGGTTAGCTAACTAAACATTAGAAATACATCTCATCATATTTTATTAAGAAACGTACTATTTCAAAAAAATATAAACATAATTGTCATTTAAAAAAATCTTTTAATGTGCTTAATACTATTTCTTCGTCGTTTAATAGATTAAAAAATTCTAATTCGCAATTAAGTTTAAAAAATTTTTTTTTTTTTTTTTTTTTTTTTTACAGAATTTTTCTGTTGCCCTTTTCAGCAACTTTTAAAAACAAATTAAAAAAGAAAAAGTTCTTAAACATTTAATTAAAAACAGAATTTTATTAAAGACAAC